>LBNU01028394.1:13584-34633 GCA_014162995.1 Artemisia annua
TTGTTTTCGGCTATATAGGAATTTAGGGTTTTTGTTTGATTTTGAATATGATTTGGTAAAATAACCATTTGAGGAGTTATAGGGGTGTTAAGGCCGAGTATTAGGGAGAGGGATGGGCCAAAATCTCGGCCTAATTTATTTGTGGTTTAATATTGCATCATTTCCATATTTAACAAATTATTTACTTAGTTTAAATACAAAATAATCATTGTACAACTTATTTAATTAGTTTAGGATTATTTCTAGTCTTTAGAAAATATGTACATAATATTTAGAATTTTCTTTTTGTTCATGTTTATCCTTTCATAAGTTTATAAAGTTTTTGCATAATTAATTTTTGATTTAATTACAAATTCATAACCTTTCATTAAGTTTTAATTTTGAGGGGTATTTTGGTCATTTTGCAAAGTTTAAAGTTTTAGGTATTACATGGGGTGTTACAAAGACGATGAGTAACTCCATACTTAAGCATAACTTTGGCAAATTGATCATTACAAAAATGAGTACCACGATCACTAATGATAGCACGAGGAGTACCAAATCGGGCAAATAAACTTTTCAAAAACTTAACCACTACTCGGGCGTCATTTGTGGGGAGCGCTTTCGCTTCAACCCATTTTGACAAGTAATCGACCGCCACGAGTATATACTTATTCCCTCTCGAAGATGGGAATGGTCCCATGAAATCTATACCCCATACGTCAAAGATTTCACAAACTTGAATAGCATTTTGAGGCGTCTCATCTCGTTGTGAAATTTTTCCTTGACGCTGGCACGAGTCACAAGACTTCACCAAGTCTTGTGCATCTCGGTATATCATCGGCCAATAGAAGCCGGAATCAAAAACTTTCTTTGCGGTGAAATTGGCACCAACTACAGGGGGGCACCCAGGTAATACCGTACGGTATTCTTAGAGTAGCCGAAGGAACGGCACTTGTGTAGAGGATTAGTGAACCAGGCGTGTATGAGATTTGTTTATCCCTAGCAGGGTTATTATTACGAATTGCAGGAATTTCTTAAAGAAGAAAACAACCCTGCTGTAGGTAAAGGAATATTTTAAGGGGCGTACCATTAAGCGTTTCAGCCGCTTGGTACCCCATAAACCCAGTACACTATGTGAGGGTTCACAGAGTTCTCCTTTACTGAGTAATTATAGAAAAAAGAGCTCTTGTGAAACTAGGGGATTCTCTAATCTAGAAAGATGATCGGCGGCTAGGTTCTCCGCTCCTTTCTTGTCTCGAATTTTGACATTGAATTCTTGAAGAAGGAGAACCCATCGCGTTAATCTTGGTTTAGCATCTTGTTTTGTCATTAGGTATTTCAAGGCCGAGTAATCCGTATACACTATGCACTTTTTCAAAAGGAGATAAGGTCTAAACTTTTCAAAGGCATATATAACGGCTAACATCTCTTTCTCAGTAGTCGTATAATGAGATTGAGCGTCATTCATTGTTTTACTTGCATAGTGTATCGGCTGAAAATACTTATTCTTTCGTTGCCCCAAGACCGCCCCGATAGCATAATCGCTAGCATCGCACATAAGCTCAAAAGGCAAGTCCCAATCGGGGGCAACTAAGATCGGAGCCTCCGTTAACTTCTTCTTAAGAATATTAAATGCATCAATGCACTCATTTTAGAAGATAAACGGGGCATCCTTTCCAAGAAGGTGGGTCAAAGGTCGGGCTATCTTAGAAAAGTCTTGAATAAATCGTCTATAGAAGCCGGCATGACCGAGGAAACTTCGGATTCCCTTGACGGTCGTGGGATGAGGTAGTTTTGCGATCACATCGACTTTGGCTCTATCAACCTCAATCCCGGCTTTGGAAATCTTATGGCCAAGGACTATACCCTCTTTAACCATGAAATGACATTTCTCCCAATTGAGAACCAAATTAGTTTCTTCACATCGTTGGAGCATTTGCTCTAAATGGGAGAGACAAGACTTAAAAGAATCACCATATACCAAAAAAATCATCCATAAAGACCTCCATTGTTTTCTCGATCAAATCGTGAAATATGGCCATCATGCACCTTTGGAACGTGCCCGGAGCATTACATAAGCCAAAGGGCATACGTCGATAAGCAAACGTTCCATAAAGGCAAGTAAAAGTGGTCTTTTCTTGATCCTTGGGATCGATCAGAATTTGAAAGTAGCCGGAAAAACCATTAAGAAAACAATAAAACTCATTCCCCGCTAGACGTTCGAGCATTTGATCCATAAAAGGAAGCGGGAAATGGTCTTTACGAGTAGCATCATTAAGTTTACGGTAGTCGATACACACTCTCCATCTGGTGACGAGACGTGTGGGAATTAACTCATTATCTTCGTTCTTAACAACGGTTATACCACCTTTCTTCGGAACACATTGAACCGGGCTAACCCATGGGCTATCGGAAATGGGGTAAATCATCCCAGCGTCGAGTAATTTGATAACTGCTTTTTTAATTACTTCAGGAATTTTTGGGTTAACCCGTCGTTGTTGTTGGATTACGGGTTTGAAATTATCTTCGAGTAAAATCTTATGAGTACAAAAACGAGGGTCTATGCCCTTGATGTCGGAAATTTGCCAAGAGATGGCACTCTTTTGCTTCTTAAGCACATCTAAGAGATGGTGCTTCTCCTCATCTTGAAGGTGTTTTGAAATGATAACGGGAAATTTGTCGGTTCCTTCTAAGAAAGCGTACTCAAAATGAGGAGGTAAATCCTTGAGCTCGGGCTCAGGAGGTTTTTCGTTAGACGGCTCAATTTCTTTGACTTCTTCAACGAAAATATCCTTCGGAGGGAGAGACGGAGACGGATCTTCATTCAAAAGTTTTTCAAGTAAAAGAATGTCTCCCTCCGGATCGTAATAAGAATCATCAACATCCGATGTATCAATAGCAAGAAAATCATCGACCTCTTCCAAGAAGAAATCACCTCCCTCAAACGGAGTGAGGGAAGGGGAAGAGTTGGCAACAATAGGTTGAGAAGAAGGAGTGGGATTGCCACTCGAAGAATCATGAGAAAAACCGAGAAGTTCTTGAGAATACTCCTCCGAAACAACATCAATAACATCAATACGATTAACGGACATGCAAGCATCGGTGGAGGAGTATCTCGTCGTTTGATCCAAATTGAACGTGACGGCCTCATTAACATTTCACAAAGTAATTTCCTCATCGTAAACATCAATCAAAGCACGGCCCGTCCTTAGGAATCCTCTCCCGAGAATGAGAGGAACCCTTGGATCGGCATCAAAATCGACAATCACAAATTCGGCAGAGAAATGGAATTTTCCAACATTGACGATGACATCCTCGGCGATTCCAATGGGATGAGAAGTAGATCGATCGGCGAGCTCGAGGGTCATGCATGTGGGAGTAGGATCGGGAAGAGACAATTTTTTCCACATAGATTTTGGCATAAGGTTAATGCTAGCACCCAAATCGGCTAGGGCGAAGCATTGAACCATCCCCGAAAAAATACATGGAATTTAGAACTTGTCGGGATCTCCAAGCTTTTCGGGAAGCTTCTTAAGGAGAACCGCTGAACAATTCTCGTTTAAAGAGGTTTTGGCCATTTCAAACAACTTTTCTTTATTATTCAACAAGTTTTTGATCATCGACGCAAATTTTGGCATTAAAACAATAGCATCCGCGAGACTTAAATCAAAGCGAAGATCTTGAAAAATTTGAAAGTACTTTTCCATTTGGTGGTTTGTTTTCTCGCGGAGCTTTTGATCGTTTAGACGAGAAGGATAAGGAAGTTTGGTCATAACCAAAATTTTGATTGTTACACTAAACCTACTCATTGACAAGCATGTTTCCTGTTTGACAATCAAAACTTTGATGAGGACCACCACAAAATTCACAACAGTAAAGCTGCTGTGACTGACTCGGTAAATCATATGGATGTTGGTCATAACCAAAATTTTGATTGTTACAAGGAACCTGCTCATAGACAAGCGTGTTCCCTGTTTGACAATCAAAACCTTGGTAAGGATCATTTCCATATGACTAACAAGAGTATGTCTCCATCTCATGGTATGGTGGTTGGTGGAAGAAGTTGGTTGTTTTATTGTAGTAATCAGGATTTTGGTCAAAGACAAACCCGTTTCCCGACTCTACAATGCTACAACCGGGGCAATTTCCACTATTTGGAGGACCCCCACACCATTCACAACCATAAAGGTAAGATGAAGACATAGTGAAGAATTAAACAAATAGAGGGCAAGAGATAGAGAACTAAACAAATAAGAGGATAAAGAAGAATATTTTTGGATTTTAATTTTATAAAAAGAAGAATATTTTTGGATTTTTGTATTTATATGAAAATAGACTTTTAAAAGAAAGGATATTCAAGGCACCAATGCCAAACACAACGTAAAAATCTTAACAAATCTTCCCGGCAACGGTGCCAAAAATTGGTAAGTGAAAACCAATATGTAATATTTATAGTCCAAAGTATTGCTCAACGAATAAGCAAGACCCGGGTCGTGGTCCATGTGAAGATGAATGAAATCGTGGTTAACGATTCGTGAAATCGTGTCGTGAAAAAGTGAAAAGTGAATATTTTTGAATTTTACAACTAATAATATGATAAAACAAGCAAAAACAAGTAATCATGCAAAATGTAGAAGCACATAAAGCACAATCGTCAAAAACATAAACGCGATCTAAAAATAACGTGTACTTAACAAATTTAAATGTGATTTCTAAGCTAGACTAAACCTACGGGCTCAAATGAAATTTTTAAAACTTTAAAATGATAAAAGATAATTATTTGAAAAAGAAAATTATTTATTTTGCTTTTTATTTATTTATTAAAAATTATAAACTATTTTTGTATTTTTATTTAATAAAAGAAAATTAAACTAATTATAAAATGAAAGATTTATTCTACAATTTTTTTTTAAATCTTAATAAACTGAAAATGAAATTTAAAAATAAAATCAGAAAATATTTTTGTCTTTTTGTGATTTATTTTGAAATTAAAAATGATTTAAAATTCTAAAAACTATTCAAAAATGAAAAGAAATAGTAAATGATTGAGAGAAATTATGAAATTTTTAGGAGAAATCTAAAATATTATTTTAAATCTAGGAAAAATATAAAAAAAATTGAAAAATAAGCTGAAAAGTGCTTATTGAGCTTAAAACAGCTTATTACAAGTGCTTATTAATAAGCACTTGTAACAAAACTTTATGAAACTATCATAGAAGGTTCTCAGTACTCAATTAAGCCTAAAAAAACTAAACTCAGACCAGAACACCAAACAGATCACTCAAATTGAACAATTAAGCAGTTATATAAGCACTTGGATAAGTAGAATAGCACAAGTATAAGCCATAGAACTATAAAATGCACTAAATCAAACTCAGATATACTCAAATTACACAATCAAACTCAGTAAGTAAATCACAATTCACAAGTGCAGGCCTAATGTTCCAAAACCAACAGTGTAAAATCTCTAACTAAAAGGTCCTAATAAGCAGTCCTGATAGGCTTCAAAATATAAACCTAGGGGGGCAAAAGCTAACCTATACTACTGAGAATCTAAAACTACCAAAAGCCCTATGAATAGCTATTAATTGCTACCCTAATTGATGTTGAAAACAGATGCTAGTGAAAAACATGTCTACATAACTCTTGAA
This sequence comes from Artemisia annua, assembly GCA_014162995.1. Taxonomy (NCBI): domain Eukaryota; kingdom Viridiplantae; phylum Streptophyta; class Magnoliopsida; order Asterales; family Asteraceae; genus Artemisia; species Artemisia annua. The sequence goes on from LBNU01028394.1 coordinate 19,218, forward strand.
GAACAAGTTGAAGGGCACTTTTGTAGATCTAATATTACTATGCAAATGGTTATGGAAATGGATGAAACTGGTTATATAGCAACTACACACTATAAACTTAACACAAAAGCAGATTCAAACAATTCCAACAACTATAAGACCCTAAATGAAGCAGATCAAATCATGAAAAGAACAGGTAAGCATGCAGAATTTTGACTAACTAAGTGCACAAGAACTTTGACTAATCCTAATTCTAATGACCTAAATCTATTACTAGGTGTGTAACTAACATGTTGAAACTCAGAAATTATAAACATAAACACAAAGTGCATCAAATCAAACAGAATGCATGAACAGATAACTAGAATAGAAGGCAGTAATGAAATTTTTTAGCTAATTTTGACTTTTTGTATGTTAACCTACTGATTTTATGCTAGATATGAACTACTTTAACCTATTTAAGACTAGTAGTGCAGAAGAAACAACAAAATAACAAGTCTATCACCTAAAACTAGTCAGATCCAAACACTACTTTATCCATTATTTTCACTATGATTCTTAGATTTAAGCTAATACAACCCAACCAAATTATCAATCTACTATCCTGTTAGGATCGAGTTTTATTGTTGATATTGTGATTCGGGAGGCCGGGTGTGATGAAAAAATAACATAGCCATTGTTAGTGAGAGAGAGTAGAGAGAGAAGGGAAAACTATGTGTGTTTATTGATAATAGGAAAGATGAAATTACACAACTAAAGCATCACCCTCCTAGTGACGTCTAGGAAGGTATTTATAGCCAAACACAATCTAAACTATCACACTATTACATAACAAGTCCTTGTGTTTTGGCTAAATAGGATAACTAATGTAATCCCGTAAATGTCGTTCCATTAACGTGTTAGGATGATTCCTAACAATCTTCCCCCAATGGGGCGACATAAGAGATTACTTACAACATTTTTATACAAGTACAAAATAAGTAAAATAAAGTCTTCAAAAGCTCTCAAATGCTGAGGATGACTGCAGTTTACGCTCTTTGTCTTCATCTTGTACCTCGGCTTGAGAACTTTTTTCTTTACTTGTAGGCAAATGATGTAATATGCATGAAATGGATTAACTTCCCCCCAATTCATGCTGCATGTCTTTAGCGGCTTCTTCGTACACTTCTTTTTGGCAAAGTTTTTGAATCAACTTCCCCCCAAACTGACAACCGTCTTCAGCAGATTCGAAACTTTGATGTAGTTAACATGTCTTCTAACTTTTGAAGTTTTAAGTATGCAGCGGAATTTGTTGATAACATCGTAAACCACACCAAGCAAACCTGACTAATCACTTAATCACTATTATGCTCAATACTTAAACTCCGTTCGGGGGTAACATGCAAGAAATCAGCAAGATCTTCTCACATATGTAGATGCTTCACACCAAACAAACCATGAAAGATGAAATAATACTTCTCCCCCTGATTGTTGCGGTCTATTGGAATAATAATTACCTGTGTAAATACGAATACTCGATAGTATGACCCTGTGTGAGGCATCATAATGCGGTTAAAACATCATATGTAGGTAACTTCACACAAAACAACCCGTGAAAGTTGAGACGATAACACCAAAGTAAGACGTGTGAACCACCGATGTCTCATTTCTTCCCCCTGATTGCAAAAACTCATGAAAGAAGAGTGTTTTCGCAAAGAAATCAAGAAAAGTCAAAGAACATCCACTCTATCTTCCCCCACGATGTCTTCGCGGAATCGAAAGCATACACACTATGTTTACGATGGAAAACGGAGGCAGCGTAACCCATGTATGTCCAATTGGTCAAATATGTGTGAAGTACCATAAATATCCCGTGAGAATCAACTGCTGATGACATCTCTACTCTTTTATACTCCTCTCAACTAACTCCTTACCAACCCCATTATCATTCTGACGGCTCTTTGTAGTGACTACTGATGGAGAAAACCCAATATGATGAACTTGAGACTGAAGTAAAATAACCCGAACTTGTGACTTAAACTTGCACTATTGTCTAACTAAGAACCAATACTGAGAATTTCAATAAAGGTAGGAAATCATATACCCATCCAACCATCCTTAAATGCATATGAACGTTTCTTGAATCATCCACATCTTTTGGTGACACTTGAGCACTACAACGTAACTCCTTTAAAGTGATAGTTATACTCTGTGAGCACAACAACGTCATTCCTTACATCAGGTATAACTAGACAACTCAAGTCTTTATCATTCGTACGGATAAAAGCTCGAACAAGGATCTTGAAGAATCATGCATCCAACCAACCCTGATATCTTCAAGATACTAAGTACACGCACCCGTGATATTCCACTTCAACCTCAAATAAATAATAGAGAATAAACTCCGTAGTCATCTCTTGCGGTTTAATACACAAAACTAGCCTTTTGAAGGTTTGAGTGAACTTTGATAATGGTTTATTCCCAATCTTGTCAAAAATGCATCCCCATGAAATTAATTGTCACTTAGTCATTTTAAGCACCAAAAATAACCGTAAGCCATTTAATATCAACATTTACCCCACAAAAATTCGGCCCCTTAAAATATACCAGCCCGTTAAAAATTACTAATGAAATTTATTTAGCCCGTGACTTGATATTTCTGGATGGCCCAAGGAAACAACCTGCATAGCCCATCAAACAAACCCTAAACACTTGGGTATAAAGTGCAAGCAACTCCTGATTTTAGTCATTTGTTAACCCTAATTATACTTGCACCTTAAACCATCCGCCCTCACACCATCTTGTCTCTCTCAATGTGCAGTCAAACACAAGAACAAATCATACCAACCAAATCCAGTCACACACAAATCAAATCTATCTCCACCCAAATCATAACATAGCAACTCTTCTACCTTATATCTCCTAGTGGTCACAAAACGAATCTCACAAACCCATTTGTTGGTTTATTTCAGTCAGAATGCGAACACCAACAAAGACGAACCATTCACATATTTTTCTTAATTTTTCAGCTTCAAGATCCTAGGATGGGTCTACGGTAGGTTTAAATATGTTGTGTTTTTTTTGTTGCGGTCTAAATGAACAAAGAAAAGGATTATAACAAGATTGTTATAGACCTATCTTAATTGTGTTCGGATATAAATAGAAGTGAAAACTTCAAAATAGATCAGTGAAGTTAATCTATTCGTGTTTTTGGACCTTTGAGTTCAATTCAGTTACGTTGATACACGAAAAGGAAAAAACTGAGATCTTTTAGTTCATTTTAATTTCAGTTTCGTGCGTTGAGTACATGTGTGGATATGGGATAGAGATAGTGACGGATTTATTGTTGATGGTTCGAATGTGTTTATGTTGGTGAGGGGATTTAGGATAGTCTTGGATTTGATTTTGGTTTATAGTGGCTTTGTTGTTGTCTCGATCTGTTCTACCTCTTCTGTTTTCATTTTCTGATTTTCGTTTTAACGTTTATGGACCAAGGACGAGAAATAAGATCTGAGGTTATATGAACCGATGAAGATCAAGATCTGAGGTCAACTGGGTCAAACTGTAGTATTCCTTACTCGAAGAGTTCATGGTTTACCAAACGTTAATCCTTACTCGCTGATTTTTGAGAAAATTTGAAAATATTTCCTTACTCGAAGGAGATTAAAGAAAAAAAACCAATACTCGATGGTTTTTTGTTACTTGGAGACGAGTAGACATCCCTAACTCGGAATACATAAAGTCTTACTCGAAGACTATCAAGTCTTACTCGAAGAAACTCATAAAATGCGTGACTTACTCGAAAATCTTCAAAATTTTCCAGAAAAACCCAGAAAAAACTTTTCACCTTTTAACTGTTATTTGACCACAAAACTCCACTGATAACGAGACAAAAAGAAAAACAGATCTGAATATGACTTTGTTGACCATTTTAAAACTGTTAAGACCAAAAGTATTGTAAAGGCATAATAACAGATTTAAAATAGTACGTTTTTGACAAGATTGGACCACAAAAATCAACCAATGATAACCTGGGTGATGATACCAATTGTTAGGATCGAGTTTTATTGTTGATATTGTGATTCGGGAGGCCGGGTGTGATGAAAGAATAACATAGCCACTGTTAGTGAGAGAGAGTAGAGAGAGAAGGGAAAACTATGTGTGTTTATTGATAATAGGAAAGATGAAATTACACAACTAAAGCATCACCCTCCTGGTGAAGTCTTAGAGGGTATTTATAGCCAAACACAATCTAAACTATCACACTATTACATAACAAGTCCATGTGTTTTGGCTAAATAGGATAACTAATGTAATCCCGTAAATGTCGTTCCATTAACGTGTTAGGATGATTCCTAACATATTCTAAACTATTTTATGATCAATTTTAACAGATTTCAACAACAACTAACAACCACAATAGAAACTTGCAGACCTACTCTATCAAATCAGTATTATCATGAAACTAAGATATAGTACTTATTTATCAAACTTAAATACTCACAAAGCTATATTACACTAACACAATCAGAATCTAAGCATCAAACCAGTTCTAACCTAAGCTTATAATAGAAATGCAAAATAGAGCTTGAAAATATGAAAATGAGTTCTTACAATTAGCACCTCAGCTTAACAGAGGATCATTTGAACCATAGCCTATCTTTGGATAGGCCAAACTCTTCCATTTCTCAGTTTGATCTATCAATTCACCACTGGATCATCATCTGCATCTCACTTTGACTTTCTATTGACTTTTTGGAATTATGAATTTTTGATCTGTGTCTATCTACAAATAAGCTCAAAAGAAGCTAAAAAGCTAAGCTGAGCTTCTAAACTACTGAAATAGCTTGTTGTAAGCTGAAATGAGATTTAACAAAACATTTTTATTTATTTTTATATTTTCTATTTTTTTTTAGTTTTTATCAAAGAGATAGCAGAATTAAGAGATTTAAAAGTTGAAAAAGCTTTAAGAAAGCTTCTGTGAAGCTTAATGAACAGAGTAGAAGCTCTAATGAACTGTTTATCTAACTAAAACTACTTAACAATGAGTAAGATAGCAAAAATTTATAAAAGGAAACTGAAATTTTATTAAATCTAATGAAGGTTTACAAATGAGAGATTGAAAATTACAAAGTGAGTGTAAAATTCTGCAGAGTAACGGTACCTAAATTCTACATACATATGAGGTGAAAACGAGTTCTATTTATAAGTGAGGGGTAAGCCTTGGGGTCTTCAAGTGCCAAGCTGGCAATCCAGGTGAAATGTGTTTTCTCTGAGCTTATTGCAACCCTTAGATCACTTTTGTGCTTCCTTGATCAAATTATCACCCTTGGATCAGAAAATATGACGTGGTTGAGCCAATAGCATGCTGCCACATGTAACCATTCGTGCACAAACTCTTCCATGTGCTGACACCTTCTAGAAAGCGAATCCAAAGCTAAGCAATGAGGTGTTGCATCCAATTAGACTCTGCCAGATGTCCACGAGAGCCAATTATGCACAACATTCTCTATGACACGTTTTGATCACGTGATAAAGTTTCTAGAAGCCCCAATCATTGGTAATCATTGGTTAATTATTATGGGGAGTGGTAATTTTGGTGAGGGTAAAACTAGGGTTCTTGGTGATTTTGGGGTTTCTGGGTATAGGTAAAAGAGGGGGCGGGAAAGATTTTTATTGTTTTTTTTTATTTTAACCGTGGGTGATAGTGTGTGGGCCGAGTGTTATCAAAACTGAAATTGGGTTTGGTTTTGTGGATTTAGGATTAATAAAAGGCTATTGGACCAGATTTTTCTTTTAAGGATTTAGGAGTTTAAGATTTAGAAATATCAAGGACCATTTGTGTAATTTTCAGAACTACAAGGGCTGAACATGTACATCTTCCAAAATACTTCAAGGGTCTTTTCTTGCCATTCTTGAATAGTTGGAGGACTAGAATTGACTTTTCTCTAAATAAATCTTCAAAGGACCAAATCTGCCAATTCTGATTCATGAAGGGCCATTCTTGTAATTTCTTTAAACTTCACTTCAAGGGTCAAACTTGTAATTTCTGAAACTCTAAGGTCTTCCTTTAGAATTTTGGGCTTGGATTTGACTTTTGGATTCACCAGCTTTGACTTTTCCACTCTCGTGCTCGTTTTTGCCGGTTTTGCTTGATTTTTGTCTTTTTGTGAAATATCCATACCTGCACGATCACAAATACAAAAAACACATATTTCTTTGGCATTTGTTAGCATACTTAGTCTATTTGGGTCGGTATTTGGCCATGAAAAGGTATGTGAATCAACACATACCAAAATCCCCCAGACTAAGGTATTGTCGTGTCCTCACGCAATGTAATCACATCACGCTTTTGAGAAAAATAATTTCAAAACCTCTTTTTACTAACTTTGAAAAGTAGCAAGAATGTTCAAAAGAGATAAGAAATCATTTATTCCCTAAAACGCCCCGTTATCCCATTTTATTCCACATACTAACTCTACACTTATATTTTTGTATTTTTCACTTTATTCTTGTGACGGTATGCCAAATTTCATTATTTTGCAATAACGTTTAAGGTCATAGAGTAGAAACACAATTCAAAGAAAAGTGACCATACGGATAAAATTCGTCATCCTTGATTTTTCACAAGGTTCCAAACTAAGCTTATAAACGAGATCACAGCCTACTTAGAAATTAGATGCCAACACTACTCATAAAAGTTACTTGTGAAATAACCTCTCGCTCCCATATCTTAGTGTATCTAGAATTTTTTTAAATTATGTTGAGAAATGAATTGCTTCATATTTTCTCGTTCCAATATGTTTTAATCCGATAAAGATACCAAGAATTAAGACGCTAAGTAGTTATTCATCTTCTCTCAAGAACCATTGCCCGAAAAATGAGGTCCACATCAAGGATTTCGGATACATATGAACTCATATATATAAGTTGAGGAGTACTACACGTGCACCTCATGTGACTGGGCTAGCACCATCCACATGCACCTCACGCGCCTTCAACTTATATTAACAACTTAAGCACTTATCATACATTCACATACATCACTTTTTATTCATCACTCTTTTTTCATTTTTTTCATCATTCATTTTTTTTCTTCTTTTTTTTCATCATCATTTTTTTTGAACATATAACATGGAAACTTTGCGGGTAGTTCCAAAACCACATACATAATCCAAAGATCGTATCTCAACTTTGAAACGTACACACTTTTGACTTTATTTTTGATGTATCCTTGATGTGTACCCAATTTTTAAAGCAAAGATTCTTTTAAGAAGATAAAGAACTAAATTTCGTCAAAACCTAAATATCTTTAATTATTTATACACAAGATATGGGGTGAAACAATCTGATGGGAGCAAAAGGCCACAAATACCTTCTATGAGCTCTAAAGAGAACCAACTACTCCACGTATGGCATCTAACTTCTAAATAAACTCTATCATCTCTCGCTCTTCGCATTTTTAACAAATCTCAAATAATGAGATCCGCGAATACTTAGCCGATAATCAGCCACGCATATATAAAGTCAAATACGGAAACTTGCAAATTCTAATAAAAGAATTCGTGTTTTCTAGCTCCTTATGTAAAAGACTAGCGAAAGCTTTTAAGCTGCGCATGTATAAAGTCAAGTACAGGAACTTTGCAGATTCTTAAGAAAAAATTCGCGTTTTATAGCTCCTTGTGTACAAAACTAGCACAAGCTTATATGATCATCATTGGTTAAGGGAACAAGCTAGGGCTCAACACGCCCGGTCAAGTCAAAATTTTATTCCTACCCTCGCCAGCTGGAAAGTCAACACGGTGTCAAAACACTTATTATATTTTTGCATAATTTTTCAACTTTTTCACACATTTTTTGTGCTTTTTCATCATATTTTTCAAAAAAAATTCCAATTTTTTCAATTTTTGAGGAAAAACGGGGTTGCGAGAGTAAACAACAAAGGTGAAAGTGCAAGGTCAAATCGAATCAAAGATTCAACCCCCCCCCCCCAGACTAAAGATAAACATTGTCCTCAATGTTTCAAAGGTAAGGGTAATCCTAACAAAAATCTAGGGCCGTTTATTAATTATGCCAAAGATAATGTTAGTCGATAAGATTTTTTGGATATCGGATTTCCATAAACTCGAGTGGAGAAGAGAAACAACGAGCACGAGAGTCATCATAATTCGGGACAATCCTGGACATTCACAAACAACCACGAAAAAAAAACGAGAATGGAAGAGGTCGCCCCTCCTCACGTTATTTATTAGAAAATAGAAAGAAGATAGAAATGATAAGCATGGGTTGCCTCCCACGAAGCGCTTTGTTTTTGTTTACCGAGTCACGTAGCTTGACTCTATCCCCGAATTCAATCATCCTTGGGGAAAGTTTGGAGATCCGGGACAACCATGGGTGGTATGTCCCCTCCGAAGTAATGCTTGAGTCGATGACCGTTCACCTTAAAATTGGGACCACTGGGTTGAGATAACTCGACGGTACCATAAGGGAACACATGGGTAATAGTGAACGGTCCAGACCAACGGGTCTTAAGCTTGCCCGAGAAAATCTTCAAACGAGAATTAAAAAGAAGGACTCGGTCTCCTACATTGAAATCACGATTCTTAATCTTAGCATCATGAATCCTCTTTGTTTTCTCTTTGTAGATTAATGAATTCTCATAGGCTTGATCACGTAATTCGACCAATTCATTCAATTGTACTTTACGATGATCACCCGCGGTCTTAAGGTCAAAATTAGCATGTTTCAAGGCCCAATAGGCTTTGTGCTCTAACTCTATGGGTAAATGGCAAGCCTTTCCGTACACCAACTTATATGGAGTGCACCCAATGGGTGTTTTGTAAGTGGTGCGGAAAGCCCATAATGCATCATCTAGCTTATCGGCCCATGATGCACGATGTTCTCCTACGGTCCTTTCTATTATCCTCTTAAGTCCACGATTGGACACCTCAACTTGACCGCTCGTTTGCGGATGATACACGGTACTAAGACTGTAAAACCCACATTTTTATAAGATGTTTAAATTACCAAATTGCCCCTATTACTTAAAATTTGAATTAAACACTTAAAACAAATACAAATTAAATCCCAAATAATTATGATTTGCAACATATGAAGTACGAAAATTTTCATGAACTTGTTTTATAGCTTAAAATACCATATGAAAGTATAAAAACTTACAAAAACATTTATTTAACTAATTATACCTTTTATTTATCTATATTTTGTATTTAATTATTTAAAAATAAAGATATGATCAAGGTAAATATGGAAATGAATCAATTCAGCATATTTGACTTTGACACATTTATTTTGGCCGAAAATAAATGGTATACTCCTCCATATATGTCGACATTTGCTCCTTTTATTTTTATAAACTTTTAAAAAACCCTAAACACCCTCTAAAATCAAAAATGGCGGTATAAAAATTTCCTGGAGCTTCTGATCATTTTTCTGGGTCATATCATAAATTATTGGACGTGGGAAAATTACTTGCTAAGGCCGTATTGGGTTGTTTCGATCGCTTGACATTTATTGATTCGGTTTTGGTCTAGCCGAGAGGTGTAAATCGATTCTGCTTGTTCCACTGGTTCTTTAATCCTTCTGGTAATTTCGTATCATCTATTATATCCTATATAACGTGTGAAAAATGAAGAATTCAACCCATGCAAGGTATACACCATCGTACGAATTTTGTTAACTAAAAACCCTAAAAGTCGGTTTTTAATCCTAGCTGACTAATGCGATTTTTCTAAGGTTTCAAGTTAATTTATATCACTTCTAAATATGTTATTACACGTATATAAAATAGGCTTAATGATTGTCGACATCTATTTTGTGTTTTACGAATTAATTTGTTAATCGGGTTTTAATTAAAAGGTTTTAAAAGAAAATAAATATGATCGGGGTTAAGGTTAGGGTTTATATGATTGAAAATATGTTTTAATACTGGTTATGATTGTGTGATGATTAACATGTGATTGGGAAATTCGTTTAAGGTTTATTGGATTTTAAAATGGTTAACCGTATGGATTTTTATAACTTCAAGGGTGTGTTTTGTAATTTTCCAAACTTAAGGGATATTTTTTTAACATGTAATAGACCAGGGGTAATCTGAACAAAATGATAATGAGGGTGTTTTGTGTTAATTTTGTAATTTGGAGGGTTAAATGGGTAATTATGTGATTTAATTAAATCGAATTGTAATTAATTAAATTAAGGGGTGTGTTTTGTAAAATTTATAAATTCAGGGCTGATTCGTACATATTTGGTATTGAGGGATATAATGTGCAAGTTTGGTAATTTAGAAGGTTTATTTGTAATTTCTATAATTAAAAGGGTGTAAATTGTATTTATTTTAATTAATGGACTAAACTTATAAATTATGAAAGTAAAGGGGCTGTTTTGAATAGATATTATATTAAGGGCTGAAATGGTATACTTTTGATAATTAAGGGTTATAAGTGTTAATTTAAATTAAACATGGTTGTAATTGTAAATTAAATATCAAAAAGGACTTATTTGGTAAATAATATAACTTGAGGGTTTAAATGGTAACATTTGGTAAACTTGAAGTATTGAATGGTAAATATATGATTGAACACCTTAAAACCATATTTTATACCTTGAAACCGTTATAAATGTGAAAACTGGGAATTGAACAAATAAACTGTATAAGTTTGGGATTTATACTTTTACTAATTATCTTTTGGGAAATCTTGGAAAACTCTTATTAATTGAAATCCTTAACTTATCTAGTTATGTGTGGAAAACTAGAAGGGGGGGGGGGGGGTTGAATAGTTTTACGTCATTTTAGTTTATAAAAACTTTGTTTATGAAAACATCAATTCGAACTTTATATGATACCAAAAAGACTTGCACAATTATAAACTACGATATCAACAAGTATATAAATTGACAAGTATTTAAGTAAGTATGTAAAGAGATAGAGATGGAAGAATGGCACCGTGAGACAAAGGATTTATAGTGGTTCGGCTACGAATCTCCTCTTCATCCTACTCCACTCCCCGAGCACCCAACTCGGGAGTTTTCTTCACTATGTCAACAAGCTCCCTTATGGCGGAGAAAACCTTACACGACTTTTGCTTACACCAATTTACGACACTAAGCTAAATATCGGGTCCTAATCCTAGCTAGAACCAATCTCACAACACACCACAACTTATCACTACTTTTTCACTACACACCTCAACTTCTTCACTACTACACACCACTTCACTACTTCACTACTTACTCTTCTTCTCTATCCAACTTCTATTTACAACTAGCTCTCCTAGAACTACTTACTATAAACACAACACTACTTCACAAATGCTATACACAATATACACAACAAATGTACAATACTACTTAAACTTGAGGTTGAAGGAGTATTCTTCTCTTGCACTTNCACTACTACACACCACTTCACTACTTCACTACTTACTCTTCTTCTCTATCCAACTTCTATTTACAACTAGCTCTCCTAGAACTACTTACTATAAACACAACACTACTTCACAAATGCTATACACAATATACACAACAAATGTACAATACTACTTAAACTTGAGGTTGAAGGAGTATTCTTCTCTTGCACTTTGGATGAGAATGGATGATGAGGGATTGAATCACTTGAAACAAGGATTAATAATCTAATGATCAAAGGGTTTTAGAAGATGTTTAGAGAGATTTAGATCTGAAAATTTTCGTGCAAGAGGTAAGGAAAAATACCAGATTTAAGGTCTGACAGTTTCTGACAGGGAGCGTGGTCGGTCCCCTTAATTGTGGCCGGCCCCTTAAAATTAAGGGGGCCGCCCCTTATAATTAAGGGGGCCGCCCAGCTATAACGACCAGAAACTTTGTTTTTTAGTGGGGAAAGTTTATTTGGTGAAAAACTAACTGATTTTGATTAAAAATTTGAATTCATATATTTAGTATGATTAAAACATTTTTCTTTATTACCAAAAGTGTTTTTCAAAAATATATAATATGTTTATATACCATTCTTGTAATTTCTTCAAACTTCACTTCAAGGGTCAAACTTGTAATTTCTGAAACTCTAAGGTCTTCCTTTGGAATTTTGGGCTCGGATTTGACTTTCGGATTCACAGCTTTGACTTTTCCACTCTTGTGCTTGTTTTTGCCGGTTTTGCTTGATTTTTGTCCTTTTGTGAAATATCCATACCTGCACGATCACAAATACAAAAAACACATATTTCTTTGGCATTTGTTAGCATAATTAGTCTATTTGGGTCGGTATTTGGCCATGAAAAGGTATGTGAATTAACACATACCAAAAACTTATAAGTCCAAGGGTCATTTCTGTCATTTTCCTAAAATATATAAGCATAGGGACTAATTGTGTCAAGTCTAGATAGTTAAAAGTCTAAATGATATAAATTTATAAGTTTAGGGTAGATTTTGTAAATATATAAACTATAAAGTGAAGTATTTTCATATAAAACTAAAAACTATCTTTTACTTAACAACATGACACAATAGTAGGGAGCTTCATGTGAGGGGTTTCATTTGGGTATTCGTTTTGACGAGTTTGTTGGGTTTATGATTTAAAGTGCCCTGGCTCCTCAAACGTTTACTACATGACCTCTGAATTATGATGGCCCGAACAGTGTTATGTTATATCTATAACCTAAAGTACTTAACAACGTAACACAATACTAGGGAGCTTCATGTGAGGGTTATATACTTCTGAATTATGATGGCCCGAACGGTATTATGTTTAATAACATAATGCATTACTAGGGAGCTTCATGTGAGGAGTATGTAATTCTGGATTATGATGGCCCGAACGGTGCTATGTTATATCTAAATTTAGAAACCCTAAGAATAATTACTTGAGAAACTTAAACAAGATAACTAAAGCTTGACATACACCCACACCTATAACAAACCCCAGGATACGTGAGTAAGCGGTCTAATCTCCGAGTCACTTTTACATCAATAAGATTTCCCTAAGCCCAGGTGAGTTCGTAGCCTCACACTCTTCTTCTGTGAGTTTTCATAGCCTCACTCTTTCTAAATGCTTTATAAACTATGTGAGGGGGATACATGCTTACTTTTCTTTTAATCGAATACAAGTCTTTTTCTTTGGTTATTGCACGAGTAAACTACCTGCCACCACTACACAACTAAATTCATGAATCTAATCACTTGCGAGTGAACGCGAATATAATTGATAGATCTATTGGAGTTTGACAACTCCCGTTGGTTTGCCCTTTCTAAAGGCACCAATAAGTATTATATTTGAACCCTCTAAAGGATTAACTTTGGCAAGTTATCCTTTCCGTCCCATCATGGTCTGGTCTGCAGTGCCCCATGATCTGGACTGTTAACGTGTGGTTCATGAGCTTAGTGCAATAACCCACTCATGATAATTGTATATGCATTGCAATTATCATAAAGCATTACATTTTCCTTGAAGGGTGTAACATCTGAACCCTGTGGAACTTGTATTCACTAACACTTAAACATATTACTCTCACTTAACATCTAGTATTGACTTTTAAGCATGTATCCTAGGTGTATGGCTGCTACGGATCTATGGCATGGAGCGGCACTGAACTTGGAGGACTTTCAACCCTGTTATCATTCAAATACTATTTCACACTTAGATTTACGGGACCTCTTCTTAATGAAAACTCTGATATTTTAATGAATGATAACTTATTTATAAAAACGTCTCTTTTCGAGTCGTTTTCTATTATTGTGACTGTGATTCCATGAAGTAATACCCCAGACCTAAATCCGCTGTGATCTATGAAAATGGGGGTGTTACACCCCTCCAAGTTTTTATGTCAAAGCATAAATTTTACCTTTTTACTTATTGTAATAGTCATTTTCCATATAACATGTTGAAAATTTTGTAAAATGACCCCCTGAAATGATTACTTTATACTTTGGCCCCTCCAATAGAAGTGTTCAAGCTCCATCCCTGATCTAGCCTTAGTTCTATTTGTACAGTACTTGTGGATACCAGACGCACCCAATGAAGTGATTCTCCCCATATAAACCCTAAATCGGTCGACTGAGCATCAAGAAATAAGAAGAATTTGATTTCGTGCACGCAACTGATTATCTTATGTTATATCACTAATTAGGAGATCTGTTGTTAAGGGTTTGGTCTGCATGGCCCGTATGTGTTTATTTTTTGTTGTGCATATTTTATAGGTCATGTGGGTAACAAGCAATATGGCAATACCCTACAATTCCTCTATATGAGATTAAGTAATGATGTCCGATTTTTTTTTTCTTTTTTTTTTCACTATCCACCTTCAATAGCGACTCAGGATATTCCTATTTATAAGTTTAACTCGTGCGTACATGGGTTAAAAAATAAATATGACCAAAATGATTATTAATGTAACACCCCAACCCGATAAGAGTAGAAGTGCCACATTATGGTGACATATCAAAGCAAGCGCAAGCATACATCTCAATTAATACAAATGAGTATCAAGGTTACAAGGGAGGCTGAAGTACAAGTACAAAAGAAAGTAGTACAAATGAGTAAGTCTGGAATGTACAAAAGCTCCTACTAATCCAAAAGCTATCAAGGTAAAGCCTTCTAAGTCCAATGCACGCTCCACTCATAACCCAGCTTCCTACTAAAAACCTGCCGCAGGAAAAGAAATGCGGCTGAGCTACGAGAGCTCAGTGAACAGATATGAAAGTAACAAGCAATATAAAATGATATAGATAAGACAATGGAAAGGTAAAGTAAAGCATAAAGGAAGTACAACCAAAGTAAGAAGAACCTGTATTAAAGTTGTAAAGGTGTAAGGTATAAAGGTATAATGGTCAGGTCAGTTATCCACCACGAGCCCAAATCCAATCAAGTATCAAGTCAAGTCAAGTAATCAAGTAACCATGCATCCGGAGGGGAGACCTCGGGATACCAAGTATAATATGAGGGTATACCTCCAAGGGTTGGAGTAGCTAGCTCCCAAGATGTGAGGGGTTGCAATGCACGCAAGCCCGGTCACCAAGTAAATATATAATGTAGTCCAAGTCATAATCATAATGGCCGTAGCCCAAGCAAGTATCAAGTCAAGACAAATCTAGGATGCATCCATACGCCCCTGTAAACAAGTCATAATCATAGCAATAGTCGATAATCAAGTAGGGACGGTGTGGTACATCTCTCCAACCCAACACTAGAGTAGCACATAGGGCATTGGTGGGCATCAATGCTATGGTGTGGTGGCTACTCACAACAAGTAATACCAAGTATAAAGCTGAGTGTCTCGTAGTCTCAAAGCCTCGTGGGCTCAGAGGGTCAGTCACAAATATCAAGTGTACCAAGTACAGCGGTTCATATCATCGTGGTTCAAGTCAAGAAGTCGCGATATCAAGTGTTTCAAGTCAGGAGTCCATATCAAGTGGTTCAAGTCCCAAGAGTCCATATCAATGGTCGCGTTCAAGTCAAGTTTTGTAAC
>LBNU01028394.1:34814-86393 GCA_014162995.1 Artemisia annua
GAAATAAGGTTTCGACTTTCGTCCTTTTTCCGGCCACCACCTTTTCCGACGAAGCTTTTGGTAACCGAGCCTCCCCCAACCCTTTTTACACGCGTTTTATTAATAAAAACCCATCAAAACCAAAACCCTAATTTCGAATTTGATTAAAACCGAAAGTTTTGATTTTATTTTTAATAAAAACGTTTTAAATATATGTTTAAATGATGTAACTCGTGTGGATTTATTGTTCTTGGTTCGATTTTGTCGCGACTCGGTTGACTCACCGAGTCAACTCGGTTGACTCGGTGAGATTTGGTTATTATTTGTGTTTCGTTCGAGTTTGGATGACGAGGGAGTGATAGTTTGGTTGTTTGGTGTTTATTTATGGTCCGTTTGGCTTGGTTGAGTCTTGGGAGCCTCACGCCACCACCACCGAGTCATGGTGGTGGTGGTGGGTGGTTGTTTTTGTTGTTATTAGTGACTTGGTTTGGTTGTATTTGGATTCGGATGAATTTGGTTAAGCCGAAGTTGTTTGCGAGTTGTATTGGTTGTTTATTAGGTTAGCCGACGGGTTTAGGATTAGAAATTGGTATTTGGTTGAGGCGAATATGGGATTGTGGATTGATTTTATTTTGTCGGGATATGGTTTGGTCTCGGATTTGGTTACATATTTATTTATAACCTTATCACTATTATTATTANTGGTTGACTCGGTGAGATTTGGTATTATTTGATGTTTTGGTTGTGTTTGGTGACGAGTGGGAGTAATTATTTTGTTGTTTGGTAAGGTTTTGAGGTCCGTTTGGTTGCGTTAGGGTCTCGGCAGCCACTAGCCACCACCACCGAGCCATGGTGGTGGTGGTGGGTGATTAATTTGTCGATATTATTGTTGTTGGTGACTTGGGTTTAACTGTGTTTGGATTTGGATGAGATTTGGTTAGCCGAAGTGATTATGCGAATTGATGTTGTTGGTTATAAGTTAGTGACGGGTTTAGGATTAGAAATGGTATAATTGGTTGAGGCGAGATATGGGATTGTGGTGGTTATTTTGGATATGGTTTGGTCTCGGATTTGGTTACATATTTATTTATAACCTTATCACTATTTTTATTATTAACATAGTATTATTAGTATTATTAATAATAAACTTATTATATATATTGTTAACGTTGCTTACTTTGGATAACGGACTTGGTATCCGCATTTGAGACTTGTATTATGACTTGTGAACTTGTATTGGACGTATTGGATTTGCGGCTATGGTTATTTGGACTTATGGACCCTTTGGTACACGAGACGGTAGGGTACGTTAGGCCCTTAAAGATCTTAACGTACCTGGAACCCGAACTATACGAAATGGTCGATAAACCTGAACAACTAATGGACAACGTGAATGATATATCCAATCATATTAATATCTACACTTATATTATTATTAACGTTATTTGTATTTAAAAGAGTCGATGACTCGGGAAATGCTTTATAAACGGGCAGGTCATGCCGAAATTTACTAAAATTAATTATTATCTTTACTATACTTTATCAAATATAATCTTAATATATTTTGGGAAATGGGTAATACCGAGACTATTAGGAATTGTTGTCTTTATCTATTCGTGTCTTTTATTCTTTTCTGTTCTTCCTTTCTTTTGACGAGTATTCTTCGAGTCTTTGTTGTTTTCTCATATGTTTTAAGGTTCGCCGACTTGTTCTTTTCTATCTTTCTTCCACACGAGACTACTTTTGGAAAATGTTTTCTTTCAAACGCCATCATCTTTTATAAAACTTCATTCAAGCATTAACTATTAAAGTATTCGAGTACTATTGCTGAGTTATGATATTTATATGATTAGGTTGTGCTGAGGATTGTCTGCTGTGAGGCGTATTTGTTTGGTTGACATATATATCTCGTTACCTGCTGTTGTTAAGGTGTGATTCATAGCCCCACTTTTTATCTTTTAAATGTTTATAAACCCATGGGGTGAGATACATGCTTTAAATGTTTTCTGAGCACAAGTATTTTTGGTATGCTTTCCTGATTGGTATGCTTTCCTGACGATGTGCTAAGTAGCTCTGCCTTGCCTATGCAAGACCCTCAGATCATGAACCATTAATCACTTGCGAGTGAACGCGAATATAGGGATATAGGCCTATAGGAATTGACCCTCCCACTCCTTTTGCTAGATAGGCAAATTGTGGTGTACTATATTCGATTTGTCGAGTAAATGGCAAGTGCTCGACCTTGAGGGCACTGTTATATTATGAAATTCCGCGGTTATATTGATATTATGATTGTGGTTAACGTTTGCGTGTCATGAGCTTAGCATCATCAACAATGTTATATGCACAGGGATGCCTCTATACATTGGTTGTTATCTTGATTACCCGATATTAGCATATGTTGCTCATATCTTATGATTAAAACCTTGTGCTCAACTTTATATATATTTAAACCTATGGATTACACTCAACCTTTGTGTTGACTTTTTAAGCATGTATTTTCAGGTAATAATGTTTAGCTTGGCATGATGATAATTTGGGCGTGGAGGAGTGGCTAAGGCTGGAGGGGCGTTTCTGTCACGGCAGCTTAACTACTTTACTACCCTATTTTGCATGTCATTCGTAAAACCTTTTGTGTCTTATACATTTCCGCTGCTATACTTTGTTTATTTTTCCGCTGCAAACTCTATTTACTTTTCCGCTGCAACTTTGACTAAAGAGTACTTGTACTCTAAACGGTTTGTAAATCGAATGATATGTTTTGGTCACATTTCAAACGTCCCGAGTTGTGGTCGTTTACTATAAATGTGCCTGGTTTCTATTTTCGTAATACCCCCAGCACGATAGCTGCCATATTTGAGTTGGGGGTGTTACAACTTTGGTGTTTAATGGAGTCGACACTTGATCCGAAACAGTAGTTGTGGTCTGAAAAGAAGATACTTGAATAACTACTGCACCCCTCTTTCTACAATGCTCGTTTCGTGACACTCCCAAGATCAATCCTGAAACTGTTTGAGGTCATCCATAGAGAACTATTTCCAACTTCTTGATGAAGTGCAGAATTGTTGATGTTCCCGTGAGACTTGATAGTACCAATACATCCAGGGATCACTAAAAATTTAGTACAATAAAGAACATTAGTTCATGTTATCAGATCACAAAAGGAGGCTTGGTGCACAAGTTCATCCTTTATTTGCATCTTTTTTAATTGATTGATAAGCTAATTAAAACAATATCATGTTCAGGTATATGGGTACAGAATGTCACTATGGGCAGAACACATGGGGACGATTGAAGATTACATGAAGGAGCCAGAACGTTTGACCTGCATGCATAACGTAAATTAGTTAAAACAAAGTTCACACGCAAACCCATACTTGAAAAATAAACATACTGATTAGACCACTCGTCCGACCTTTGTATTAAGTCACCTAGCATGACCCTAGCCTTCATAACATCCTTTTTATGTACCGGACCTATATGTAACACCCCCAAAATCGGGTCCAGCGGAAGCATTCATGCAATGGGGTGCTACTAAACTAGTATCAAAACATGAGGTACAAAGAACAGTTTTTATCTCAACCGTTTAGAATAAATTTCACTATTAAAAACAATGAGTTTACATATTTCAAAATTATTGCGGAAATAGGCCCGTAAAATAAATGAAGTGGTCCCAAATGTTTATCAGAGTCATGTATGACCGTGCCATGCCGTTTGCCAAGTGCCTCCAAGAGTAAGTTATCACCTTAGGAAACCTGAGAATACATGCTAAAAAGTGTCAACACAAAGGTTGGTGAGTTCATAGAGTTTATAAAAAACAGTTAAAGTAATTCGAGTTTGTGAGATAATGAAGTAAATAGTGGGTTACATTGTCACACACCCATAGTTCGTTTGTTGTTTGCCCTAACCAGGTCAATTGTTGAGTGAATCAATAGTGTTTGTATAAAAATCAGTTGAATTACTCAGGTCGATAGTTGAGTAAACCCATAATGCTTATATAAAATCGTTTGATTGGGTGCTTCCCTGGTGTTTGTATAAAACATTTGAACACAAGTTTTCCAGTTAGATAATATAATTGCAACGAATACAATTATGGGTGAATAATAATTATTGCCCTAAGCTCATGACACGCAAACCTTAACATCGGGTGATATCATAAATGATATAAATAGCCAACATCATGAAATGATGCAGGTGAAAATGCCCTCGTCGTATGAGCTTGCCAACCTCCTATTTATATTCGAATAAAGTGCATTTGGTTACCATTTCAGGCTAACTTCAAATGGGGCGTCAACGGCGAATAGATCTATTCACTAAATTCGCGTTCACTCGCAAGTGATTAATGGTTCATGATATGAGGGACTTTTGGCAATTGAGCAGTGGCACGCAAAACGAGATAAAACCCAAGCCGCGACCTAATTAAATATTAAGGTGCTTTAGGTCATGCACATGCTATGAATGAGATGCATACGATTTTATCACCAATATAAGTTTGAGTTTGATTTCAAGTTTCTTGCGAAAAATAACATTTTACGTCAAAATATAATAATTAAAACTATTTTTCAAACTTTTCAAAAATGGTCAAGTGCTCAACTTTACCGATAAATTTATTGTTGGTTATTCCATCTTATGGGTTGATTCGACTTGCTACTCCTAGTGTTCTGTGCCCTCTGAAACTTTCGTATTTTAAGTTTTTTATGAATCGGAGTGCAAGTTGCCTGAACACGGGTCTAAAGATGCTGGGTCGGGGCTGTTTTTTTTTCAAAAAGGGCTGCTGCTGTTTGGTTAAAATGACACTCGACATATATTCACGGGACCATAACTTCTTCGTTATAGCTCCGTTTTACTCGATTCAAATTGCTAAATTCAGTTTGTCGCATTGTCTACCTATTCCAATACTTTAGCAACCCACTACCTAAGTCTAAAGGGCTCGTTATTAGGCCTAAAGGATGTCACTTGGTTAAGTTTTTACATAAAATCATAACTTTTTCGAATTTATAAAAGATACAAGTTCCCTTCTGTTCGACCTAGTTTTCGGATATGTTACTATATTATCATCATATTAAAGTGTGATAATGAGAGTTTTAACAATAATTTATTCTAGATGTCAAAAATAGAAATGATGGGACGACATCAGGTCCTTTGCACAAAGGAGTTCAAAAACATAAACTTTTAGACATGGGCAAATATTGGTGATAATCTCGTGTATGTATGAACTACAGGTAGTAAATATGTATACGAAATGAGATTTGAGATGCTTACGAAGTTAGTGATGATTTGTGATTCGAATGGACTAGTAAAGTCAAGAATCTTAACCAACCCAAAAATAATCACCAAGAATTTAGCTTTTCCAAAACCTTAACCCAATAAGCTCTCCAAATAAACTAGTGACCCAAAAATTGTTGTACCTTTGTGTGTTTGCTTTCAGCCAATTCAGAAAAAGCGAAAGAGGTGTTTGTGTGTTTTGTACAGTAACAAGAAAGAAAGAAAAGATGAAAATTGAATTGAAAATAAAATGGGTGTAGGTGTCCTCTATGTTTCAGCCGTGTATTTAAGAAGCAAAGGAGGAATAGTTTGTGCTTTACTTTAGTGTTGGTTAACTTACGTCTAGCCATTTTAAGCAACCATCACTTTCTAGTGCTACTCTTAAGAGATTCTTGTGGAGTTGACCACAACATGTGACCATGGGTGTGTTTGTCTCGTGACTTTTGGCAGAATAGGAAAGAACAAAGAAAGGAGTATTTTGACTTGCTTTTGTGTCTAGTATAAGCGTGTAACACAAAATGAGTAAAAATCATTTTCTATTGCAAGTCCTCTAGCAGTGCCGAAATAGGTGATGTGGGGATAAAAGTACATTGGTTGTCTTATTAGTTGAAAGTTAGGATAAGTTAATTTTGTGAATGGAGACAAGGTGATTAGATGATTATTTGTATGTGTGTGGATCGACGGTCACAAGGAGAGGAGGAGCAAGAGATTTTGTTATTTTTGAGGTGAAGTAAATCGTGTTTGGACTTGTATTTATAGAGTTAATAGTTTATATGCAACCAAGTTACTTCTACCTAGTACCATATGTGTAGCAACATGTTAAGAAAATTGACAAATTGACTTGTGGTCCTTGTGGTTTGCGTCATGTGTTAGACATAAAGGGGGGATCACCACTCATGTTCCTTTAGTTGAAATTCATGCATTATGTCATCATTTGGACTCTTATATGCACATGGTTTGGTAAAATAAGAGGGAATCCAGTTTTGGCTTGCCATATGGGATGAATTATGGAGTTTTTACATACAAATGTGTGGAGGTGAATGCTATGATTATTTACTTGGTTGGTTGATGTAAAAACCATGCACGTGTGACCTAAAATGCGATTTATGTGCGTTTATTGCGAGACTTGTGAAATAAAATGTCATGACACATAAAATAACTCTAATAGAGCCATAATGTGTTAATTTAATGTAGACCATGCTCGGTCCAGTTCCGTTGTGCTAACATATAGTCGCGGTACTTCGGTTTGGTAAAAATGCGAAAAATACATTTTTGTGAACGTTCCTATAAAAATAAAATTATTGACTTTGAGAAATAGTTACAAATTTTCAACCATTACTACTGTTGTGTCGGTATGTGTGCGGGCTCGTTGCATGCATTGTGAGCTACGTCACATTGTTTGTTGGGGAAAATATATCGTAATTGTGTTGTTGAAAAAAAAATTGAACGCGAAAATGGTTAACTAAACCTTCATAATAAATAACTTCGTGTTTAGCGATAATTAATGACTAGGTAAATTACGGGGTATTACAGTACCTACCCGTTAGACTGAATTCTGTCCCGGAATTCTAAGTTGTGGTAGTTGTCGGGGTTGTCTCGGGAAATAAGGATAGGTGATACTCTTGTCAAAGGATGTTTGCTTGCTAGAGGAGAAAGCTAAGGGTCTTACTGTCGGATGCGATCTCTGATTATTCCGATGTAAAAGTGATGTCCCGTCCCCCAAAGGTTATGCTATCTAAACTCCAAAAGGGCACGTCGCTTCCTGAGTATTTTTTTTTTCAGTCCACCCGCTTTTACTAGTGTGAGAATTTTATCTTATAGGGTGAGTGGGAAGGTCGTACTTTGAAGGAATGGTGTCAATGTATAACATATTGCTATTGTAAATCTTAGGCATGTCAGGTAGTATGCAAGTGTATTAATTATTTTCGAGGTTTGATCCTAAGATTGGTTCTGGGATTGTGCATTTTCCTGCTTAGAGGCATTGATAAAATTTCGTTCGAATTTTTTTTTTATTTGAGTAAGCGTTTTCACGAATTTGACTAAATCAAAAATCTAGAAGACACAATTTTTTTTGTTTGAGGTTATCAGTCGGGTAAATTAATGCGACTCTGAAAAATACAAAGTTTAGTAAAATGAATTTTCAGATATGGTGTAAATAACACAATTTCACAGAAATCAATGTTTAGACGTTTGTTAACATACGAAAGTTTGATAAGGTCTGAATAAAATAGGTATATAACTTAGTAGTGTGGGTTTTTAAGCATGGTGTAGATAAAATAACTTCACAAAAATATTACTTAGTCGCTCTTTAATATACAGAGGTTTTGATATAGTTTGACCAGAGAAAATTTTTAACTCCACAAAATGAGTATCTCGGAAAAATATTTTTGTAGCTGATATAAATGTGTTTTTAAAGAAAGATCTTTGAAAGTGAAATCATTGAAGATGAATGTATATTTAGGTATGACATTTATATAAGTTTCTGAAGGTTAAAGAATAAAGTCTAGCTTCCAATGCTTGGTAGTGTTTGGTGGCTAAATATTGGGTGAGTCTTATAGTTGTGGTACTTAACCCACTTGGGCAGTGCTGGGATGTATCATGACTTAGATTGTTGAAATGAATGTGTGAGTCGGATATTTTATCATGAGGTGTTTTCCTTGGTTACAAGTGAAAGTTGGGTATCAATGGCCATTCGGTATATTGAGACTTCTTGGCATCTCCGTGTGGGGTGAGGTCATATCCAAATAGGTTTTTGAGGCGGAGTAATCTAGAACTCCTAGAGAGTAAAATTTTTCATAATGGTGATGTATTTTGATACCTAGTTCAGCGCATTTACTACCAATGATGTTAGGAATGCTTCTAAACATTATCAAGTCTTGGTCATCTAATTATGTAATAGGTTGTTTTAGTTAATTATTATCTTTAGTTTTATTAAAGTTTACATGTTTTGTTAAAGTCTAAGGGCTAGTTATGTAACAAGTAGAAAGTCATGTGAAGCCCTAGACTAGTAGTATATATAGACATGTAACCCCTCCTTGGAGGGTGTTGGTTCTCTTTGCAATACAAGTTTCCTTATTTCATATTCATAAGAGTTCCTTTCACTCTCTCTCTCTACTTACTTTCTCTCTCTAGATTTATATGTTGTTTATGTTATAAAATGGTGACCTAACAATTAGTATCATTACCCAGGTTATTATTATTGGTTGATTTGTGGTCTTTAATCTTGTCAAAAAGTCAGTTTTTTAAACTGTAGGACTTCTATATTTATTTTAGATCTCGTATGTTTATTGGTCTTCACTGCTTTTTACATGGTTAAATATGGTCTTATTCAGATCTGGCCTCACTGGTCAAAAACGTGTCTTAAATCAGGTGTTAAAAAAAAGAAAAAAAAAATCTAGGTTTTTTCCTGGGTTTGCTTGAAGATCTACGAGTAAGCATGAAGATCTTCGAGTAAGCATGAAGATCTTCGAGTTATACTTGGGTTTAGCGAGTAAGGTAGCGAGTAAGACTTATTTGGCGAGTACGGTTCTCCGAGTTAGGAGCGTTTGACAAAAACCATCGAGTGTGGGTTTTTTCCTTTTATATGCTTCGAGTAAGGAGATACTCTGTGCAAATTTTTTTAAATCCTTCGAGTAAGGATGAAAATATATAACTCTTCGAGTAAGGAAACCTATTAACTCTTCGAGTAAGGAAACCTTGAACTTTCTGATTAAGGAACTTTGACCATCGAGATTACGTCTAACAACAAGGTTAGCATAACCTCGATTACGTTTGACCTTAGATCTGTTTCTTCATTGGTCAATAAAAGTTCAAACGAAAAGAAAAATAAAAAGATGAAGTGCATGTACAGAAATGTAAAACTACTACACCAACTTACAACCCGTCACATTCAACAACAATCCTCTTGTACCTATCCTAACTCCATTCATCCCACAACAACACATAACATCACTATCTCCGAACCATCTACAATACATGAAACATAAAAAAGAACAAAAATGAAACGATCTCAGTTCTCTTTCCTTATACTCACTGATTCGAGTAAAAGAAAAACACCATCATTGATCTGAATTTTTTTAAATATCCAAAATCAATAAAGAAAGAACAAGAACAAGATGTGTTTCATTCTTCCTTTAAGTCGGTCAAGATTAAAACAAAAAGAACATACGAAACCAAAACAAACCTACCATAGACCACAAAAGATCTTGAAGATGTGATAAAGCTTCGGCTTGTATCATAGAATGAACTAACGGATCTGAGTTGTGTACGTGTAAGTAAGCAGATAAATTATAAAGGGTTCGTTTGGATTCGTGTGTTTAGTGGCTACTTTTTTCTTAAAGATAACAAGGGTATGTTCGATTTGTGTTGTGTTTCCTATCGAAGCAACTAATCAAGTAAGAATGGGTGGTTTAAGATCCGCTTGGATGTGAGATGATTGTTGTGTAGTGATTGATCTGGATAACGACAGAAAAGGCGTGATGGGGGCGGATGAAGTATAAGGTTAGGTTTGTCCAAATGTGAAATAAGTTAGGTAAACTTGACTTATATCTGTGATTTTAGGATAAGTGTATTTGTTGGACCGGGTTGGTGATGGGCCGCGCATAACCTTTGATTATCACTATGTTGGACCGGGCTGAGAAATTCATTTTGTCAGATGGGCCACAAAGCACTACTACCAGGCTGATAATATGTAGATGAATGTATGAGTTGCAAAAGTGATTAGCTAATTTTTGTTAGACATTATTAGCTTTTGGTAGTTTATTGGTTAAATGGTTATATTTGGGGTTCAAAATGACAAGGTGACTAAATTTTTACGGGGTTATATTTTTGACAAGATCGGGATAAAACCATTATCAAAGTTCAACTTAACCAAGTAACAAAGGCTAGTTTTTGGTATTGAACTGCAAGATGTGACTACGGGGTTAATTCATTATTACTTATTTGAAGTTGAAGTGAAATATCACTGATGTGTGTACTTAGTATCTGAAGATATCGGGGTTGGTTGGATGAAGATTCTTCGAGATCCTTGTTCGATCTTTTAACCTTTACAATGACGAAGACTTGGATATCTAGTTATTTTTGTGATTCTTCCTCTCTATTACCACAAATAACTATCACTTTAAGGAGTTACGTTGTAGTGCTCAGTGTCACACGTAGTTGTGGATAGTCAAGAGGTGATGTACATCTTATACTTGATGGTTGGTTGGTTGAAGAGTATAGAGTACTTAGGGAGTCGATGGAGCACGAACTCTCTACACCGCTCTTAGTCATACATTAGTGCAAGTTTAAGTCACAAGTTCGGGTTATTTTACTTCAGTCTCAAGTTTGTTATATTGGATTTTCTCCATCAGTAGTCACTACAAAGAGCCTATAGAATGATAATGGGGTCGATTAAGAGTTAGCTGAGAGAAGAGTTTCAAAGAGTATAGATGTTATCAGCAGTTGATTCTCATGGGCTATTTATGGTACTTCACACCTGTTTGGTTAATTGGACATATGGGGTTACGCTGCCTCCGATTTTCCATCGTTAACATAGTGTGTATGCTTCCGATTCCAAAGAAGGCATCGTGAGGGAAGACAGAGTGGATGTTCTTTGACTTTTCTTGATTTTTTGTGAAAACACTCTTTTTCCACGAGGTTCTGCAATCAGGGGAAGAAATGTGCACATCAGGGACGCATAACAGGTTCACGTGATCGAGATTACAACTTTATTACTACCGGAAAGACCTCCGCAGAGATGATCAGTGGTTCAGTTTTGTGATTCTGATGTAATCGTTTCAACTCTCGTGGGTTATTGAGTGTGAAGTTGCCTACATACATGAGAAGATCTTGCTGATTTCTTGCATGTTACCCCCGAATGAAACTTCCGCATTGAGTATAACTGTGATTAAGTAACTACTCAGATTTGTTTGGTGTGGTTTACTATGTAGTCTACAAATTCCGCTGCGTACTTAAAACTTCAACAGTTAGAAGACATATTAACTACATCAAAGTTTCGAATCTGCTGAAGATGGTTGTCAGTTTGGGGGGAAGCTGATTCAGAAACTTCGCCAAAAAGAAGCGGATGGAGAAGCTGCTTAAGACATGCAGCATGAACTGGGGGGAAGTTAATCCAGTTCATGCATATTACATCATTTGCCTACAAGTGAAGAAAAAGTTCTCAAGCCGAGGTACAAGATGTAGACAAAGAGCATCAACCGTAGTTATCCTCAGCATTTGAAGAGCTTATGAAGACTTTATTTTACTTATATTTGTACTTGTAGGAAATGTTGTAAGTAATCCCTTATGTCGCCCCATTGGGGGAAGATTGTTAGGAATCATCCTAACACGTAAATGGAACGACATTTACGGGATTACATTAGTTATCCTATTTAGCCAAAACACAAGGAGTAGTTATGTAATAGTGTGATAATTTAGTTTGTGTTTGGCTATAAATACCCTCCTAGACTTCACTAGGAGGGTGATGCTTAGTGTTTAGTCTTATCATTTTAATTATTCAAAAAAAACACCTAGTTATCCCTTCGCTCTCTAGTTTCTATCTCTAACTATGGCTTCTCTTTACTTCCACAATCCCCGACCTCCCGAGTCACAATATCAAACTTAAAACACGATCCTAACAGAAGGACTCTGATCGTATGGGATGAATAAAGTAAATTGTACGGCGATGAAACAGTGTCAAGGTTTTGTAAACTGTTATCTATAGTTTCAGGCAGAGGTGCGAGATTAACTCCTAAGGTTTGGTTTATTTCCAAAAGAAAATGTTGGTTATTCTGTTTATAAGGCAATAACATAAAAACACTTTCTCATAAAAGTAAATGGTCCACTAGATGATTTGTAAAAATATTTCATAAAATGATTTGTAAAACAGTTTAGGAGGTAATAGAAAAAGAATTTATTATTTGTAAAATAATAGCAAAACTGTAGCGTAGTTGGTGATATAGTTGCAAGACAACAATTAATTTGTAAACAATTTATAGGACATTTAGGAAAAGCAATTCATTGTTTACTTCCATTAGAAGGTTTTCCTCTTAGGTACTATAGGGAGTCATTCCTAATACGGCTAGTGATTTAACCCTGATTCGTCAATTGTGTGTGGTTTGGGGAAGAGGTGACTGTAACACAACCCGTAGTAGTAAGTATAAGTCACTAATATATGTTAAGTAATGTTTAAATGGTTATGCATCATCTGCTAAGCAAATCTCCATGCATAGTGTTGGTAAAGTGTAGGCACGGGGGCGTATAGTGTAGAATAGTCCGTTTAGAGAGTGTAGTATTGCAATGAGAATAGTGTTCCATTTAAGAGAAAAGTACTGCAATGAGAAAGTATTGTGATACCAGTGTGTTGTGTGTAGGAGTAATCTCTTTATGTAATGCTCGTGAACATACGCAGACATTTTACCGTTCTCAGAAATCAAATAGAAAGTCAACCGGACATAACCCCATTATAACTACTCCGAGTATCACAAATTTCACCTCTGAGTCGGACATAGGTGATCAGACTATGTCCCACTGTCCCTGGTTGAATATAGGTGATCAGTCTATATTCACCCGAGGTTCAATGAACTTTAAAAGACTCGGCTCAGTTATACTAGTAATATGCCCTTTAAAAGATGTTTTGAAAGGCTAAGACAAATGTCCAAACTCAAGGTCGAATGATGAGATTACATAAGAAAAGATGTAATGTTGTGATAGATATGATACGTAAGCATAAGTATACAGAAAAATACTTATAGTAGATAGCGAAAACAAGTGGATATAAATCATTCAATAGTAAGACACACATCTCATCAAGTATATTAGTGAGCAACATCACCAGTGAGGCATAAGCTTGGCAGGCAGGCACGTGACGGTCATAAGGTTAAGTTTTTGGAAAAATGGTTATAGTCTGGGTTTTCAAAATACCAGTTCTCTATAACCTGTGGCTCTGTACCATCTGTAACACCCCCAAAATCGGGTCCAGCGGAAGCATTCATGCAATGGGGTGCTACTAAACTAGTATCATAACATGAGGTACAAAGAACGATTTTTATCTCAACCGTTTAGAATAAATTTCACTATTAAAAACAATGAGTTTACATATTTCAAAAGTATTGCGGAAATATGCCCGTAAAATAAATGAAGTGGTCCTAACTGTTTATCAGAGTCATCTATGACCGTGCCATGCCGTTTGCCAAGTGCCTCAAAGAGTAAGTTATCACCTTCGGAAACCTGAGAATACATGCTAAAAAGTGTCAACACAAAGATTGGTGAGTTCATAGAGTTTATATAAAAACAGTTAAAGTAATTCGAGTTTGTGAGATAATGAAGTAAATAGTGGGTTACGTTGTCACACACCCATAGTTCGTTTGTTGTTTGCCCTAACCGGGTCAATAGTTAAGTGAATCAATATTGTTTGTATAAAAATCAGTTGAATTACTCAGGTCGATAGTTGAGTAAACCCATAATGCTTGTATAAAATCGTTTTATTAGGTGCTTCCCTGGTGTTTGTATAAAACATTTGAACACAAGTTTTCCAGTTAGATAATATAATTGCAACGAATACAATTATGGGTGAATAATAATTATTGCCCTAAGCTCATGACACGCAAACCTTAACATCGGGTGATATCATAATGATATAAATAGCCTACATCATGAAATGATGCAGGTGATAATGCCCTCGTCGTAGGAGCTTACCAACCTCCTATTTATATTCGAATAAAGTGCATTTGGTTACCATTTTAGGCTAACTTCAAATGGGGCGTCAACTGCCAATAGATCTATTCACTAAATTCGCGTTCACTCGCAAGTGATTAATGGTTCATGATATGAGGGACTTTTGGCAATGGTGGTACTTAGGCAATAACAATCAGTAGCATACATAAAATACTTGTGTTCAGGTTTGTAGCATGTAATATGTTTCAATAAACAAATAGAGTGTATCATAAATCGAGTAAAGTGTTTAAGATAAACTAGTAAAGAGGTATATAAAACGAGCATGTATCTCCCCCAAAGAGTTCAAAATAGATAAAAGAGGGGCTATGACTCACCTCGAATGAATGATAAGTATTGGAAATTGAGCAGTGGCACGCAAAATGAGATAAAACCTAACCGCGACCTAATTAAATATTAAGGTGCTTTAGGTCGTACACATGCTATGAATGAGATACATATGATTTTATCAACAATATAAGTTTGAGTTTGACTTTAACTTTCTTGCGAAAAATAACATTTTACGTCAAAATATAATAATTAAAACTATTTTTCAAACTTTCAAAAATGTTCAAGTGCTCAACTTTACCGATAAATTTATTGTTGGTTATTCCATCTTATGGGTTGATTCGACTTGCTACTTCTAGTGTTCTGTGCCCTCTGAAACTTTCATGTTTTAAGTTTTTTATGAATCGGAGTGCAAATTTGCCTGAACACAAGTCTAAAGAGGCTGGGTCGGGGCTAACTTTATAAAAGATACAAGTTCCCTTCCGTTCGACCTAGTTTTCGGATATGTTACTATATTATCATCATATTAAAGTGTGATAATGAGAGTTTTAACAATAAATTACTCTAGATGTCGAAAATAGAAATGATGGGACGACACCAGGTCCTTTGCATAAAGGAGTTCGAAAACATAAACTTTTAGGCATGGGCAAATATTGGTGATAAAATCTCGTATATGTATGAACTACAGGTAGTAAATATGTATACGAAATGAGATTTGAGATGCTTACGAAGTTAGTGATGATTTGTGAATCGAATGGACTAGTAAAGTCAAGAATCTTAACCAACCCAAAAATAATCACCAAGAATTTAGCTTTACCAAAACCTTAACCCAATAAGCTCTCCAAATAAACTAGTGACCCAAAAATTGTTGTACCTTTGTGTGTTTGTTTTCAGCCGATTCAGAAAAAGCGAAAGAGGTGTTTGTGTGTTTTGTACAGTAACAAGAAAGAAAGAAAAGATGAAAGTTGAATTGAAAATAATGGGTGTATGTGTCCTCTATGTTTCAGCCGTGTATTTAAGAAGCAAAAGAGGAATAGTTTGTTCTTTACTTTAGTGTTGGTTAACTTGTGTCTAGCCATTTTAAGCAAGCATCACTTTCTAGTGCTACTCTTAAGAGATTCTTGTGGAGTTGACCACAATATGTGACCATGGGTGTGTTTGTCTCGTGACTTTTGGCAGAATAGGAGAGAGCAAAGAAAGGAGTATTTTGACTTGCTTTTGTGTCTAGTATAAGCGTGTAACACAAAATGAGTAACAGTCATTTTCTATTTCAAGTCCTCTAGCGGTGCCGAAATAGGTGATGTGGGGATTAAAGTACATTGGTTGTCTTATTAGTTGAAAGTTAGGATAATTTAATTTTGTGAATGGAGACAAGGTGATTAGATGATTATTTGTATGTGTGTGGATCGACGGTCACAAGGAGAGGAGGAGCAAGAGATTTTGTGATTTTTGAGGTGAAGAAAAAATGATCTCGTTTGGACTTGTATTTATAGAGTTAATAGTTTATATGCAACCAAGTTACTTCTACCTAGTACCATATGTGTAACAACATATTAAGAAAATTGACAAATTGACTTGTGGTCCTTGTGGTTTGCGTCATGTGTAAGACATAAAGGGGGTTCACCACTCATGTCCCTTTAGTTGAAATTCATGCATTATGTCATCATTTGGACTCTTATATGCACATGGTTTGGTAAAATAAGAAGGAATCTGGTTTTGGCTTTCCATATGGGATGAATTATGGAGTTTTTACATATAAATGTGTGGAGGTGAATGCTATGATTACTTACTTGGTCGGTTGATGTAAAAACCGTGCACGTGTGACCTAAGATGCGATTTATGTGCGTTTATTGCAAGACTTGTGAAATAAAATGTCATGACACATAAAATAACTCTAATAGAGCCGTAATGTGTTAATTTAATGTAGACCATGCTCGGTCCAGTTCCGTTGTGCTAACATATAGTCGCGGTACTTCGGTTTGGTAAAATTGCGAAAAATACATTTTTGTAAACGTTCCTATAAAAATAAAAATATTGACTTTGAGAAATAGTCACAAAATTTCAACCATTACTATTGTTGTGTCGGTATGTGTGAGGCCTCGTTGCATGCATTGTGAGCTACGTCACATTGTTTGTTGGCGAAAATATTTCGTAGTTGTGTTGTTAAAAAAAATTGAACGCGAAAATGGTTAACTAAACATTCATAATAAATTACTTCGTGTTTAGCGATAATTAATGACTAGGTAAATTACGGGGTATTACACTATACCTATACCACTAACAGGTATGTTCATTGCTGGAGTCAATAAAAACTAATGCCTCCAATGATCCATATGCTTGAACATAAACTCCTTCACCACTTTTATCAATCTTGCTCATTAAATTCCTCATATCGTCCATTACTAATTCCTTTTTCTCTTCCACATCATCGTTCTCCCCTACCACATATAGGGAGGTTCCTGCCACTGCATGCTCAAGATTCTATTCAACACAACAAAGATGTTAACACCAGTAACGAATAAAACTATTGTCTTTTTAATCGTTACCCGAGTAGTAATTTTGATCCCTTGTGCATCTTTAATTTCCTTGTGATGAACGTAGGCTCCCTGAAATAAAGAAAAAAACTGGTCATTAATACTCCTAACTACATGATAAGCTATGTATGCTGGCAGATGAAACCAGATGCAATGGCATATAAAGAAAACTTACATTATTATTTTGTCCAATTAAATATAGCCGGTTGATTAAAATAGTGGTGATGTGGTGGCATGTTTTTTGCATTCTTGTCTTTCCCATTATGAAAAAGAACATGTGTATGGAGCGATCTACAGGTCTGCTACTCGTATGGTGGTTGCGGTTCCTGTTACCTTTTCATAATCAATTATTTCTACATATCCTATGTAATCTGGTAAGAAAGTGGATGGTTTTTTTCACCAAAGGTTTAAGGGATAACGAAAATTAGGATAGAGTATTATGAAATACCTGATAGTATTGGATCTGTGGCATCTATTCATCACGTTGTATATTTTAAAACCATTACAGTTGCCTACACAATTAAAAGGTACATTATGTGAAGCATGATCAATTGTATTCACCAAATGATATCTGAAAGATATTAGAGCTAAAAGATCAGTGAATAGATGCACGTGAATAATATTAGACATATGAACCTTAAAAAGTTGAATACTTTTCTACTGACCTTCTCCTCAAATAAAGACACCTCTCCCTGACGTATCTTGCTCCCAATGACTGCAGTTAGGCTTCCTTCTTCCATAATGTCAGCATCACTGAACACAAAATCAATCTAAACATGAGTCAGTAGATTGTATATATCACTAAGAACATCAAATTATTTACTCTAACTTCTAAGGAAAAGTAATTACTTGTAACCAAAGACGCCGTTCAAAAAAAATTACTGGTAACCAAAGATCTTGGATGAAGTATGTAATCTATCTGATCAGGGAATGTATTTGAAGAGAGAAATATTTCTTTTATCGACGACTGCATCCTGGTTTTCATTAATCTCATCATCCAAATTGTCCATGAGATGTTTAAGATCCATATCAGTAATGACGATGGATGATATTCTGCAAAAGAAAAGAGTGTACAGTTAATCAGTAAGCATGCCAAATAAAGTGTTGGCAATAGAATTTTTTCTGACAACAGTTTGATAAATAATAGTGTGCTTAGTGTGGCTTATCAGATCTAAACATGAAGAGTCAGTTATGTGCGAAATATTATTAGAATGATAAACCATCTATACAACCATGCATCAGGAATTCTGTAACATAGCAATCATATACAAAGAGCCCTATAAGCAGTACCTCAAATCACCTTGCAAGTCATCATCCTCTTTATACTTCACTCAGTTTCTAATTACAAAAATAATCAATACCCGCGTCATGAGATCATCTTAACTGCATAACAAATCGAAAATAAAAAAAAAAACAAAAAACTGAATTAATCACTTACATGTTAATTAAAGACATTCAAGATTTTCATCTTTATTATTCTTTTTCTCAAATCACCATGCATCTCATCATCATAAAAATTCCTGGACTCAATACTGATTAAAAACTCTTCCTTAAACCCATGATCAAAAGAAAATAATAATAATAATAATAATAATAATAATAATAATAATAATAAAATAATAATAATAATAATAATAATAATAATAATAATAATAATAATAATAATAATAATAATAATAATAATAATAATAAAAGCGAAAAAATTAAGCCCTAAAAAAACCTCAAGTTGAGAATTAACTTACATAATTGAATTGATTTAGGTAAAACTTGTTGAATGCAATTTCTGCTCCATACCTCAAACTAAAGATTTGGCACACAAAAAAGAAAGAAAAGAAAAACATAGAAAAATTTACATAAACCTGTAAACATAAAAAAAAAAAAATAAAAAAAAAATAAAAAAAAAAGGAAAAGTACCATATGTCAGAGTCATGAACACAAAATCATCTCGACTTTGAAGATCCGATAAAACATGAAACCTGCAAAAATCAATAATTGTATTATGATTACAAAGATTTGAGGATTGTATTATACAGTAATGAAGACGAATAAATATCACATTAGGGTTTAGCATGGGAGACACAATAAAGATCGCTACTGTATGTCTCTCTTTTCACCAAGATACTGCGCATGGATCAACGGAAAACTATCAACAATTATGAACATAATAAAGCATTAAAGAAGCAAAATAAAAATTATAATCATTAGGGAAGATGGTTTAGGAAAAATTAGGGTTTTGTGTTGTATAAAAATAAAATTCGTATATTACAGAATGATATTATGGTTTTCCATAATGAATAAAATACTGTATATTAATTTAAAATATTTTAAAGCTATTATTAAGGATAGATATTGTAATTTAATTGCATACCTTTATCAATAATAGGCAGCAAAATAAATCCCAAGAATTGTGTTGGTGCAGTGGTAAAGATGTATGGCAGTGTTACTTACAACCCATGTTCGAATACAGCACCATGCTTTTTTGATAAATATTAATCCGAATTTTATAAATTAAATAGGATTACTTAGGTGGCATTATGTGGCATGTTGCTTAGGTGGCGTTGAGGTGGCCTTATGGTTGCATATGTGGCATTGATGACGTCATGTACATCATGTTATATATATGTTTTATATATATATATATATATATATATATATACTAGACTTCAAAGCCCGCCCGATGGGCGGGCATGACTTGTAATTATAATTTGGATTGTTTTAGTTGTCGTAAAATTATATTTTAATGAAAAAATAAGTTAACGATAAATAAGCTATAAACATACCAATTTTTTTATTGAATGCATTAAGAATGAAACAAATAAACGGTTATCGAATATGATAGAAAAAAAAAAGTTTCAAAATGGTACGTTAGAATAAAGTATCAAAGCATTGAGCAAGCCTTATGGATATCGTTTAAAAGCTTAAGTTAACAAAATATAATCTATAAACATGCCAAATTTATATATATAAATATCGTTGGATTTTTTTTTTTTTTTTTTTTTTTTTTTTTTTTTTTGTGAAAGAAGTGTAGTAAAATTACGAAACATAAGAACGAAAAGAAATTAATGGTTATTAAATATGAGGGGAAAAAAAGTTTCAAAGTGATACGCAAGAACAAAGTATCAAAGCATAACCCGACCGATGGGCGAGCAAGCCTTATGAATATCGTTAAAAAACTTAAGTTAACAAAAAAATAAGCTATAAACGTACCAATTTTTATATTGAATACATTAACAATGAAATTAAATGAACGTTAACATTTATAGAACATTTAAAATATACAAAATTCTTTGTAACATAGTATATGCATTAAGAACGAAATTTCACACTTTGGTTGACACACTATGTCCAGTTCACAGAATTGTAGTAAATTAGAGAAATGTTTTAGATATAGAAAAAGACATAAATTATAGCTTCCCAATACAATAGGCAAAATTAGTGGCAAGCAATTGGTGACAACGTAACTCATATGACATGGGTTATTTGGCTCAACAACTTCATTAGAGGTAGAAGTGAGATACTTTAACATCCCTCCAAATTCCAAGTGATGTTCCTTTGGTGATTAGAGGTAGAAGTGCAATATTCTCACTCGCCATTTGAGCAAGTGTTTAGTTTTTTAGAACAACATACTTCTTGTAAATCGCCTTAAACTTACTTCCACTTGCAAAATCATGTAACTTCACTTTTGTCTTCGAGAAATCCCTATTAAAAAAATAGATTTCTCAGATTAAACTATCTCAAGAACATATATTATAATTTTTACACGTGTAACAAAAAAACTCACCTCACTTGATCTTCGAGTACCGTGTGTGATGCTTGAGGGTATAGGACTATATAGGTCCATGCAAGCGTCCTATGAAGTGTGCACCGAAGAGCATACACAAATAAAGCAGCAAGCTTGGAAGGGTTATAGCTGATAATAACAAAATAATTCATCAGACCTAACTTGGTATAGAAAAAGATCACATTCTCCATCTATATTCAACAACTTTTTAAACATCAGTTCATGAAATATCATTAGAACTAAAACCTGTAGACAGTAACTGATATAAAATAAAATTTAATAAAATACTTTTTCCTTGTGAGTTTCTTGTCATTGCCATTGCGGTTACTTTTAGCCAAACACTCATATTTCGTTTTGTTGTTTCAAGAAATGGTGTCTTTTGATCTTGCAATACTCCGACCTCGTTCCTTTTGTACACTGTATGCAATAAACATGAAAGAAATGTAAGTACACTAATCTATGAGGGCATATGTAACCTGATTTATTATACTAACTCATAAAAATCAACAAAATTGCCATGCTCCATATGTTGACTTTAAAGGAGTTAAGTTTAATAAACATAACAATGGTTTAGGATTTTAATGGTACATGTCACTATAGCGTTATCGGGGGTTTTGACCATAAGGTAAAATCTCAGTAAAGCATTGTCCCGGGTTCGACCATTTACCTATGCTAATCAATCTTAATTTCAGATAACAAATACCCAAAAGATTATATGTAAAACAATGTTGGGAAAAGCATCATTCATAATGTGCAACAATAAATTCATAATATTTGGATATTTGAAACTGAATGACCCTATTTCGCTAAAAAACTAAACTTGAAGTTTCAACCATTGGACTCACTTTTAAGTGAATTGGTCATAACATTATCTATACTTAACTAAAAAAGAAACTGGGGACTCATTTAATATGTAAAAGGAAAGATTAAAGAAGTTTTACCAAGAAAATTATATAGCATACCTATGCTTTCATATTGGTTCCATCCATGTAAACATGACCTTTGTTGTCATGAATAATTTTGCATATCTCGCCAATACCCTGTTCACAAACTCCAGTCCATGAATAGCTTTCTAATAAAGAGTAAGGTAACAAAACAAAGTAGCCCGTGAATACCCGTTTCTTTTGGGCCTCAATTGATCTCTTCTTCAACCTTCATTTCCCTGGTAGAAGAGGCCGCTAATAGTGTGATCATGGATCTTTACCTGGACTGAATTGGCAAACTCATTGATAATGTCAGGTATTGCTGCATGTAGTTGTTGTTTTTTAAGTGTTTGAAATCCACCAGAAAGGTCATTTTGTCTGATATCCAAAAATCAAGACCTTTGAGAAGTCAGCAGGCCTCTAGAGATGGCTTATATCGGTTGTTGGATGAAATGAACTCCATAGATCAATTATCCGAGCTTCAAACTGAGTGAACTGAGTGGCCTGCATATTGAGAGAGAACGGGCTGATGCGAGCCACATATATGGATTAAGTCCGGTTATCAGTAAAAATGATAAAAGCAACCCTGAAAGTAAATTATCAAGGTGTAAGCCTCAAAAGTTTAAAATTATATAGTGACTCGTAAATTACAAATAAAGCTTACCCATTCAGACCAGATTGGTAATCTTTAGAGATAGATAACCTTGTTATCTTACCACATTCCCTAAAGTGTCCCTCGATTGTAGCCCTAAGCTGCAACATGGCAAATGTGTTATCAGCTTTAAGAAGAAAAAAAAAACATTACTGGAAAACTCAACCTTACCTGATGACTCCAAAAGAAAAGTGTATCCACTTAAGCAATTTGCTCGAGACTCAGACTCAGCAACTTTAACAAAGACCCCTTGCAATGTCAAGGTAGGAGCATATCTGTAGAGGAGGGAATTAGATATATTGCTAAGATCATAGACAAATGGTAATCAGTTGTGAGAAAAAAAAGGTTGTGACAGATACATAAGGCGATACTTACGAACTACAACTCGGAATCCCAGTGGTAATAGGTTTCTCTGCAAGTGACTGGATATCATAGAAAAGTTTGATATATAATGTTATTACATCCATAACACATTATTAATGTTCTAGCAGAAAACATGATAAGAAGTCAATATAGACAATACATATCAGCACTTACGCATACAAATTATTAACAGAAGAAAACACTAACAGTACCTCTATCCATTTATAGCTAACAATATGTCTTTTAGACATTATAGCATCAACTACATCTGTATTCAGTGATTATCATCGAGAACAGCATGTGTGCACTTTACGCTCCACTTTATAATCATAGACGCACCTGCAGATGATAATGTACCATTATTTATAAGAAAAAAATGGATCGCCTAAATATAACAACCTAAGTACTTAATATGACACAACTACTAACCTATGGATGGTATCTTCCCTTGTTGCTCTTTTAACTGAGCAGCCTTCAACCGACAAACAAACACGATTGGGACATAACTAAACCTACATATATCATTCCCGTCAATTACAATTCTATCAAAATACAATCAAAAAATACGATTTTTTCTTATTATACCCGGTATACCTGTACATAGCATACAAAAACCTGTACTTATATCAACATAAAACCAAAAACTGTTTGAAGAGTTCTATAGATCCATTATTTTTCTCTCAAATTCTAATATCTCAATATATTAATAGATATTTAAGTAAAGACATTATGGCATGTATAGTAGAAAAAAGTAACAATAACCCGAAAACAATTAATTTGCATACCTTGACGAACCTCAATAATCTATGATCGAGGTTAGAAACTGCATGGGGTATTTAAGAACAAAGATATATAACGAATAAAATAATTTTAACATCAAATCAAAAGAAGAACATATTGTTCGTGAATAACATACCTGAACAATCCCCACTGAACCCGTGACCGCTGTGTCCATCATCTATCTCACCACTAAACCTGCCTCCATTTGTTTTCCAGTCCTGCCCTCGTCAAAACGCCCCTATCTCTAGAACAACCATCACCTCTAGGATTTGCTTATTGTACAATTTATTGTACCTCCACCAACTTCCGTTCCACTAAGTTAAAGGGCCTTGTTATCAGTAAAACTGATAAAAGCAACCCTGAAAATAAAGCATCAAGGTGTAATTCTCAAAAGTTTAAAATTATATAGTGACTCGTAAATTACAAATAAAGCTTACCTATTCAGACCAGATTGATAATATTTAGAGATAGATAACCTTGTTATCTTACCACATTCCCTAAAGTGTCCCTCAATTGTAGCCCTAAGCTGCAACATGGCAAATGTGTTATCAGCTTTAAGAAGAAAAAGAAAACTTTACTGGAAAATTTTGCACGCCGTAATTAAGACCACTAAGTGACGGGCATTAGTGCACCGCCATAACCACTTCCTTTTCTTCCATTACAATTATCTATCTTACGCTAATTTAAATTTGTTCACATATATATACTTCATATCAACTAATTGCCAACGTATAACTGAATTAACTAAATTATGTTTAAGAAAAGAATATATACCTTTTGTAAGAACATCAACTTCTCATTTTCATGCTCATGAACCTGCCAAAAAATGTATCGTTGACGGCTGGCCTATAGATGAATAAGACATTTATGTTAGTCATCTTACGACTTGCACCAAAAAAAATGCGACACCAACCCACAAAAGATTATAGAGTATGCTGATAAGATGTCATACAATGTTGACGTTCACAAAGGGTTGTTTCAGGCGCCCGCAACAACATCATGCTACATCCACATAGCATCTAACAAATTCACAAAATTATTATTTACCAGAATCCATATGAAGTTTTAATAAGAAACTATTATGCAACTTAAATTAGCAATCCCGAACAACCCATATTTAAGAAGTTTCAGAGAGTTGGGTATGCTTTCTTAGCTGGTGATCCATTCTATGCTCCACTAACACCCTTTACACTTTACATTGGAGATTAATTAATGAACCCGTCAATGATAAATATATTTTCATATGTTAAGCACTGCTTACTTAGCGGTGTTTGGGATTGCATCTATTATTGGGAAATAATTAATCGTGTTATATGTATTATATCAAAGAAAAATGTATAAATATAAAAACAAATTGCAGAACCTCAAAGCTTGTTCAAAATTTAATCATAATCTTTTCTTAATATGCTGATAAAAAAATTCCCAAAACAAATAGAAGAATGCACAACAGGGTAAGATGATTGTGGTTTAAATGTGAGAAGACAAAAGCAAAAGAAGCTCTGCTAAAACTTCTTAGATGAAGCCAAAGAGATATACATAGCTGGTGACAGGAAACATAAGATAGTTAGCTGGAAAAAACTGAGCTAGAACACACTCAAAAAGGTTAGTAATTGAGATGAGATAAAATGAGTTCCAAGACCCAATGCAAGCATCTCGGCTCCATTTAACCAAGCACCAGTCAAAACTAAATACTCTCGTAAATACAATTGTTGTGAATTATTTCAGGTTAATTATATGTTAAAAAGAATACTCCGTAATAAAATTAGTTAGAAAAGTTGCTGACATACGAAGATTGGAAACATAAAAGGTACCTGGTATTCATATTCATGTATCCTTAACATCACAACGAATCCACGCCACAGATGAATCTGAATGAGTTATAACCATATAAAAACAAAATAATACACACAAAAAAAAGATAGATGCATGATTCACTTACTGGTGTTAAAACCCTAATGAGCGAATGAGAATCGTAGGGTGTGTGTGCTTATCAAAACTTGAAACATACTTGTAAACATAAAAAAATATATTATGAAGATCAATAATGAATTATGGATAGATGAAAACAAATTCCCAATCGACTACACAATAAAAACTCACGATCATTAGAGTATTGGTACTCCTGTACTTGAATACTTGCAGCAGCCACCATGTCGATAGTATCACAAACAACCAACATAATTCATTACATGTAAGCACATATACAATTACCGCGTGTGTATACATTACCTGATCATTGGAACGTTCTTGTACGTGATCTGTCAAAAATTATGGTTTTCTGGTTTTCTGTGACGATAAATAAAAAACCGTATGATTGTATGATCGTGTATAGTTTTTCATGGGCTTAGGGTTTTTTTTAGTCAAATCCCAGTTTAAGGGTATATAGATAAGAAGTTGCAGAATACAATCAAAAAAATGTTGCGGTTCAGTGGTTAAGATACCACATAAGACCCCTAAGGTCTTGAGTTCGAATCCCTTTACATGTTTCTTTTTAATAAACAAAAACACACGAATTTTAGGGGAAACATGTTGCTTACGTGGACACTACTGATGACATGGCTGATAATGAATTACATGGCAATGAGGTGGCGTTTTGTTGATTTATCTACGTGTAACGCCTCATGTTATATATAATATAGAGATATATATATATATTTATATATATATATATATATATATATATATATATATATATATATATATATATATATATATATATATATATATATATATATATATATATATATATATATATATATATATATATAAAACATATATCTATGGAAAAATACCATAGTTATAAGGGTGAAATCAATTAGATAGAGAATCAAAGAGAAAAATCTGAATTTTAGCTCTACTGGGGACGGTTCCGTAAATGGGGGGACGGTCCTTTATTGATTGAGGACTGCCAATCCAATAAAGGACCACCGGCAGTAGGCGTCCTGGTTGGCAGATGTGTTGTGATTATAGTAACTTCCCATTTTTAAGGTTGAATAATTTTTAGTCCATTTTCAAGTCAACCATGACAAATATCACAACATGTTAACACAATTTAAAAGTCTTAATCATTCATTCATTCAAAAGAAACATACAAGATTCACCATAAACATCATAAAACTAAGACATCATGAAACTAGAACAATAATCATAAACTAATACAACAAGCTATCTCCCAAAGCATGCTTGGCCCAAAATATAGCTTTCACTTGATTATTCTTAACTAGACATTTGAAGATATCTAGTTAGAGGGTGGAGTGGATGAGGGTGAGGGTGAAGGTGGAGCCGAAGGTGGCATGGTGGAAATAGGAGTTGGTTGCACGTTTTGTTGAGCAAGAAGAAACTCAATATGGCCAAACATGATGTGGAGTTCATCTCTAAGAGAGTGGATGAGATGAAAGTTGTGGTAACAACATGCACATCCCATGGTGTGGTTGTTAAGAAAGTAGTAAGGATTGTGATTGTCAAGGTTTGGAGATGATGGTGGAGTGGGATGAATGTTTTCCAACGGCCCATTTGGTGATGTGGTGGTATGATTTGGTAAGTTTGTTGGAAGAGGGTGTGAGTTTCTTGGTGGAGAGCTAGAAAAGGTATGAGATGATGGTTGATTACTCACAAATAGAGTGTAAGCACCCGAGCTAGATTGGGTGAGAAAAGGTGACAAGTTTTTTATGAATGATGAGAAAGGTGATGTGGTTGGCTTTGAGCTAGAGGATGGCTTTGATGAAAGAGTAGGATGTTCCATTGGTGGATGGTGTTTTGAGTGGTGCACTTGGTGCTTGATGTAAGGATGGTGGTGACTTTGGAGATGGAGTGGTGTCATAGAGTGTGAGATCAATGAAGTTGGTTTGAGGTCGAATGATTTTGAGCTTAGGCCTTTTGTTTGGTGGTTGTGAGTTGAGTAAGGTTATGAGTTCTTTGTTTGTTGTTGGCAAGGAGGTGGAGGATGAGGCCATTGTAGGAGATGGATGGTGATTGTGATGAGGTTGAAGAAGATGAGAGGTGTTTAAATAATCAAGCTTGGTTATGATTTGGGCAAAGCATGCATTAGGAAACTTTAAGCACTCAAAAATGTTTATCTAAACATGGTAAGGTGGTGATAATCA
Source organism: Artemisia annua (assembly GCA_014162995.1). Classification (NCBI taxonomy): domain Eukaryota; kingdom Viridiplantae; phylum Streptophyta; class Magnoliopsida; order Asterales; family Asteraceae; genus Artemisia; species Artemisia annua. The sequence continues at coordinate 62,174 of LBNU01028394.1, forward strand.
TGCAGTAGGTTAGGATTGCAGAAAAGAAGAAAACAGTGCAAAAATCCGTGACCCCAAAGGGACGGTCCGTTAAATGCTGGTCCGTTATCACTGGAGGACCGCCAGGACGATAAGGGACCGCTGGCAGTAGGTTTAAAGAATTTTACCCAGTTTCTCATTTCTGCAACATGCATATACAGTTCATTCCTATATGTCACAGAACTGCACAAACATAAGTTTAACAAAAAAGGATCTCATACACGATCTAAATAAACCAATAACATCATCCAAATACAAACATAATCAACAAACAAGCATGTCTAGTAATCATGAAATAATTTCACACAAACAATAAATAAAGTTGTTCCAAGTACATCAATAGAAGTATTCCAAATGACAATTTACTTCTTCTTCTTTTTCTTGAGGAGGTTCTTGATTGACTTCAATCCTTTCCTTTGCTCATCCCGAATTTGAGTTAGAAGGGTGATCACAGATGGGTCTTGTGAGTCGAGATTTCGAGGGATTTGAGGAAGAGCATTGATAAAGGTTTGGGATTGAGAAGAGGCACCAATGTGTTCATCATCATCTATGTGATGAGAGGATGAATCACTGGAGGATGACTCGGGAAACAAGGTCCTTTTCGACCTAGAATCAGACCTTGTTTTACGCTCAATATAAATAGTGAGCGGGAACATGACACGATCATGGATATGGTACTTTTCCGATTTGAGTTGCGGAAATTCATCCATGATATGATTGAACAGGCGGGTCAAAAGCATGCCATAGGGCAGATTTAACTTGGGCTTTTTGGTAACGAACTTCATTCTCCTAACCATATAGAATGCTAGATTGTAGGGTGTCGATGAGACAGCACAGTAAAGCATGTGACCGAGACAAGCGGGAAGATGATACCTATTGCCACCAAGGCAAAAGGCGTTTTCACGTATGATTTCTTTAAAGGTTTTGAGGTGATTTTCAATTTCTTTTGTAAGGATTTGGTTTTCTTTAACGGAAATTTTCTTACCTTTGTGAGTATTGGGTAAGATGTGAGGTTCGGGGTTTAAGAATGAGAGTCCTAATTTCATCTGTAACACCCTCATTTTTCATATATCGCAGCGGATTTAGAGTTGGGGTATTACTTCATGGAAACAAAGGCAAGATAATAAAAAACGACTCAAAAAGAGACGTTTTTGAAAAAGGTGTTATCATTCATTTATTCATCAGAGTTTTTATAGTAAAAGATATACTTTTACCAAAAGAGAGGTCCCTAGATACGTTTTAAGACAAAAACAAATGAATGATAACTATTATGGACGTCCTTATGTCCAGTTCTTCTCCGTGCCAGGGTTCCTAAAGAGCTCAATTACCTAGGATAACATGCTTAAAAGTTAACACTAAGGTTGAGTGAGAGTCATAGGTTTAAGTAGATAGAGAGTGAATACAAGTTCCACAGGGTCTTCAGCTTAAACCCTATGTGTGGAAAAGTTTTAGAGATAGCGGGTACATTGCACTAAGCTCATGAACCACACGTTAACAGTCCGGGTCATGGGGTCTGGAGACCAACCATGAGGGGACGGGAAGGATAACTTGCCAAAGTTAATCCTTCGGGAGGTTCAAATATAATACTTATTGATACCCTCTAGAGAGAGGTAGTATCAACGGGAGTGGTCAAACTCCAATAGATCTGTCAATTATATTCGCGTTCACTTGTGTAAAATATCACAAGCGATTAGATTCATGAATTTGGTTATGTAGTGGTGGTAGATAGTTTACTCGTGCAACAACCAAAGAAAAAGACTTGTATTCTATTTAAAGCATGTATCCCCCTCACAGGGTTTGTAAAGCATTTAGAAAGAGTTTAAAAGGTGTGAGGCTATGAAAACTCACCTGAGTCTAAGGTAAGTAGGGTAAGGGTTTAGACAGCTCACTCATGTATCCTGGGGTAGTGTAGGTGTGCGTATGTCAAGTCTTAGTCTAGGTTTTCTCAACTAATCACTCTTAGGGTTTTTACATATAACATAACACCGTTCGGGCCATCGTAATCCAGAAGTATAACTCCTCACATGAAGCTCCCTACTATTGTATTATGCTGCCAACATAATACCATTCGGGCCATCATAATTCAAAAGTGTACAACTCCTCACACGAAGTTCCATACTATTGAGTTATGTTGTTATTAGGTTTAGTTATAACAAAACACCGTTCGGGCCATCATAATTCAGAGGTCATGCAACAATCGTTTGAGGAGCCAGGGCACTTTAAATCGTAAACCCAGCAAACTCGTCAAAACGAAATATCCACATGATTCCCCTCACATGAAGCTCCCTAGTATTGTGTTATGCTTCTAACTTAAAATAGGTTTTTATACTTATATAAAAATAGTCCGTTTATACCTTTTAAGTTTGCATATTTACACTTTCTACCCTATACTTATAAACTTATAACATTTAAGCATATAACTTTATATCTTTTACACAATTAGTCCCTATATTTATATAATTTAGAGAAATGACAAAAATGGTCCTTAAACTATAATAACTTTCAATATTTACCTTTTATACCCTTAACTTAACAATATTTGCAAAACTAGTCCTTTTAAGTTTATAACTTATTTACTTTCTATCCTAGGGTTTTAGACTTTTGCAAAAAGAGTCCTTATACTTATAACTTCTAAGAAATGTCAAAAATAGTCCCTAGACTTCATATTTTCATAAATTTACAGTATATACCCCTACACATGAAGACTATTGCAAAACTAGTCCTTTTATCATGCAAATTGTATTCTAATGAGATAATTAAGTTTCCTAGCTTATGTTTAGTTAATATATACTTAACTAAGTCTCCTAATTCAGATTATATCATATAATAAAGCAATTTAGCACATAAATACTTAATTATCTAAAACTAGGGTTTCGAAATAAAAACTTCTAAAAGGAAAGGTTCAAGGCTATCCTAAGGGTTCTAAGGTATATCCTAGGTGTCCTATATCAGTACTAAGGCAATTAGAACAAAGGCTAAGGCTTACCTAGGTCGTGGGAAGCTTAACGAGGGTAACTATGGTTTCTCGGCCAAAATACCTAACTCAACAAGGACCAAGGCTCTTGTACTCGACTCCTAAGGGTTCTAAGGGTTCTATACTACAGAATATGTGTGATATAGAGGAGAGGGAAGGTGTGAGTTTAAAGGAGATGGGGTGATCGCTATTTATAGGGTCGAGAAGAGTAGCGACCAAGAAATGAAGGGTGAGGTATCGAGGGGGGGAGGTCGAGTAAGCAGAGCTAGAGGGTGATGTGGGAGGTTTAATGGGTGACTAATACAAGCTACATGGTAGCTAGGGGGCGCCATAGGCCGGTTGTGGTGGTGGTGAAGCTAACGAGCCAAGGTGGTGACAAGGAGGTGATCCACCTCCTTTCTTGGCTGCTAGGGAGGTGCTAGGGTGTGTTCTAGGTTTAGGTAAGGTGCTAGGGTGCTTGGACGGGGTATTTGAGGTACAATGGTAGCTTGGTTTAGGTGTTAGTTTTAGTTTTAACCTAGTTTTGCCTAGTGAGAATTTAGGGTTTTGCCTAGGGTTTGGTGCCTAATTTAGGGTCCTATGAGTGTTTAGTGACTAATATTAAGTCCTGGGAGGCTTGTACTAAGTGGTGGTAGCTTATGGTAAAGATTTGGGAAAGTTTAACCTAGTTTCCGGGAAGTTATGACCTATTTATGGTTGTGTGCTTATGGGACTTGTACCTAAGTTTTAGGGAGTTGTACTATGATCTAGGGAGTCTAATATGTCCTAAGGTTGCTATTGTAACTTATACCTAAGTCTTGAACACTTTTAAACTAATTCAGATAAGCAATTAGGGTTTTAAAGATAATTGNTTAACCTAGTTTCCGGGAAGTTATGACCTATTTATGGTTGTGTGCTTATGGGACTTGTACCTAAGTTTTAGGGAGTTGTACTATGATCTAGGGAGTCTAATATGTCCTAAGGTTGCTATTGTAACTTATACCTAAGTCTTGAACACTTTTAAACTAATTCAGATAAGCAATTAGGGTTTTAAAGATAATTGTAAACACATAGGTGCAATTAGGGTTTTCTAATGAGTATATTGTACTAGAGTGATAGTTTACTTAGTGAAAATGTGTTTGTAAGTTTGACTTGACATACCGGGATGTTTACATCAAGTAAACATAGTGGTGGTTGGCATAGGTGGATACGTGAGCTTGTCTAGAGGTTAGTTAGGCTATAGAGATATAGTAAAGCAAAAATTTAGCTCGGGAAATTCATATAGGAATTTCTATCCTAAAGTGTGCTTAGTGAGGGCCTAAGTTAAGTTAGTAAGGCTTTGCTAACCTAAGGGGAAGTTAGAGGGTTGCTACATCATCTGGAGTGGGGGGAATGGTGGCATATTTCCCACATCTGGGGGTGCTTTTGACAAGAGCATCAACGCTCCATTCGTCAGTGAACGAGCATTGCCCCGTGGTAGGAAGACCAAGGATGTAACCAGAATCAGGAAGTGAGTATGAAAAGAAACTTTCTTGAATGACTAACTCAACATAGAGTTCATTCATGGACTCAGCTCTCAACCTAAATTGACTATAGAACTCTAGGATAAAACGAGGAACGATTAACTCATTTATTTTGTAAAGGCATTCTAGTTTATCAGAACTTAACATAGCTTCAAGGTAATTAAAATCCTCAAAGCTAGGATAAACGACTCGACCTTCATGAATACAACGTTTTTCAAGTCGTTGGAGCTTATGGGAAAGAGGTGAAGGGTACTCAGTGGAAAGGATGGGAATGTAGTTGCGTGTCTTAGTGTGATCAACCCAGTTTGGTTTAGGCATGTCTTTCCTATATAAGAAAGATGAAATAGAGTAAACATTAAGTTGGCTAGCCTATAATTTTTATACTTATCCCAAACACCCCCATATAACATAATACATTTTAATTTTGAAATTCCTGATTCATTTCGTTGCATGGTTATGAAAATGTTTCTGACATGTATTAACAATGCATAATTACGTTATTGTTACGTGATTAAACAGTATTAATAGCCACAAATTCGAATTGAGGATGATCTCATTCTTTGACCCATTTTCAAACTCATGAATTAGATTAATTAGACGGTTAATTCACGTGTTGTTAGTGATACATTGTTTGGATTTACTTTCAATTGTTATTAATTTTACAAATAAATGACAATCCCTAATTTTTGATTTTATGTTCATATAAACCCTAAAAATTTAATAGCAAATTAATTAGATGAAATTGAAGAAATTAACTTACAATGGAGTGATTAGTGGGTATAGGTGACTGATGATCTTGAATTTGAAAACCTTGATTTAATTTGATTTTAGGTGAGTAAGAATTTGGGTGAAAGGTCGAGTTTTTCATCACTTTTGCAGCAAGGGGAGTGTTTGGTTTAGTTTTGGATGTTCTGCAGTAAGAAAAACGGGGTCTATGCTGAAATAACTTGACGGTCCTTTATCGATATAGGACCGCCAGTCGATAAGGGACCGCCGGCAGAAAGTTGTGAGATTTCGACGGTTTTTGTTGTTTTGGTTATTATGAAAAATCTTTGGTTAAGGATGTTTTTAAAACATAACTCTTTGTATTTTAAGACACGGAATGGACTCAATACGCATGAGTAGGCTAAGGAATGGGTATGGGATAGAATCGAGACAGAAGAGCTAGAAGAGACTCGATACGCTTGAATAAAGAGTGGATCTTGAGTCGAAACAGAAGAAGTGGAAGAGTAGTGCGTGAGATGAAGTTCAAGAACGAGACTTGCATCAAGGAAGCTAGAAGTCAATCATGTAATTCTCAAGAAAAATCATAGGCGAGAACTAGAGAAAAGATAAAGAGTGAAACGAATGTGCATCGTCTATAATGAATGATTGACGCAAAATTCGATGTTAATAATGGTTGTGGTAAGACCATTATTTTTCCAAATAATTTGCTTGAATCCAAAGAAGGATAAGCATTTAGACATAACGTCTAATTCTCACAAAGCATATAGCCCATATTAGCATACAAATATTATATAGCATGCAAGCGAGTAACAACTAATCACATTCACGTAAGCATATAGCAAGCACTCAAATAACAAGCATAATAGTCAAGGTTGTAAGAAAACTTACTTTGGCCTCTAGCTATCCTTAATAACACATTACCGTAAAATGTGTTGTATGTGATCCAAGACTTGATGACACTCACTTGGCGAATCAACCATTTGATTAGTAACACACTTAAGGCACACTGATGCGGTCGCGATGTGTCGTTGTGGTTTAGTAGTGTTAATGCTTACTCAAGTTTTAAATTTATATTTAGCCGACTTATCAATAACACACACACCTAACGAGCAGTGTACCCGGTCAGTATAAATATAATGGTAAGTAGAGTGTCGATCACTAAGAGTGGAACGTATTATCTAGTTAACCTAATCAGTATTTTAATATCCTAAGTTAGTTTTACAGCCTAATCTAACGAAAGGGGGTTCAGCCTGAGAGACTGGCACAGTTTGGTTTTATTAAACAGTAAATTAAACTAATGAGCACGAATCAGCGAATAGCAAACACGTACACAGATAGATAGTTAGAAGCAGAAGAAGGCCTGTCCTGATAGTTAAGTAGCTTGTCACTTGTTTTATTGCTAGTTCTATATGAAGCGTATATAATTAAACCTTTCTCGTTGGATCACATTATATCGGCGAGTAAACCCTTAATGATTACTTATGATTATCCTATTTATCTAAAGACATCAGCTAAATAGGCAAGGAACAAGTATGGTAGCCCAGAAGACTCAGCTAAACACAGAGGTAATCAATGCACTAATATAAGTCACCAAAGACATCATCATATAGACTTTAATTGATGGGAAAGCAATATTAAGGGGTGCGGTTTGGTGGCCGATGTCAGCCCATCAATCCTGATGAATTAAAGTGTACTATTACAATAAAACAAAACTACTTAATGAATTAAATACATGCGGGACCTTCTTACAGCTCTAATATCTTCGATTTGGGTGTGTCTTGTGATGCTTCTTTGACTGAGTTCGTCTCCTTAGGATTATGTTGCACACAAAATTCGTCTAGGTCTTAGGGTATTTATAGTTTCTGTCAGAGGGTACGATGCGGCGCACGACATAGGTAGATGCGGCGCATGTACTTAACTGCGCGTGGGGTCCAAGATTAATATATTCTGGAGTATTCGTACACCGTCTTTAGATGCGGCGTAACTTGAATCTTTATGCGGCGCATGTCCTTCAGTATCTTGGATTGTATCTGGTGAAGTCTTGATAGTGATACACCGTATGTCAGAAGTATAATGCGGCGTATCTGGAGTAGAGCAAGCTTGATCTTCTTCGTTGACTAAAGTTTCATAAGCGGCGCATGGTAGAATTCCATGCAGCGCATTCTTCAAAGTCAGGCAATGGTCTTCGAATTCATCTAAGTATGATATTGCGGCGTATCTGTTGATAGAGATACGGCGCATCTTCTGGATTTCAGTAGACTTTTGACATCTTGCTTGTTTTGCTCCATAATTCGTCCAAAATCGCCAAGTTTCACCAATTGCTTGTTTTTACCTGAGAATTACTAAAGTAAAAAATTAAGTATCTATTCTCATAGATAATGTAATAAAACAAGTTAAATAAATAGGATAAATGATGACAATAATATATACTTATTTGATGTCATCAAATATCCCCCCCCCCCACTTGAACTTTACTTGTCCCCAAGTAAACCTTAAATTAAAATTATGAAAATGTATCCTAAAAGGTATTAGGATTTATTTGTATCATTAAGCACGTGTTCGTTTTATCATAATCACACAACCAAACACTTAACGAAGTAGAAACAAAATAAATTTTCAATATCAAAACAATTCTAAATCGTTTAGTTGCTTAGTCGTGACGAATATTCTATCATATGCTTGACAAGTATACGCATCTCCCCCACTAAAGCCAAGGAGTAACAAGTCTAAAGCGGTAAATAGGGTTTAGAGGCTTAAGGGTTGAACCTAGCTTCGTTCAAACATTTTCTGCATAAACTTAGGAGATCGCTGGCGCGAGTCTCCGACGCTTTAACTAACGGATGGTCACTAGTGCACTTCTTGGATCGCTGGCGCGTTATTTGCATAACGGATGGTCACCAAGTCATACTCTAAATCGCTAGCGCGTTAGTCAATTAATCTAATACTCAGATGGTCACTACCTTATTCATACATTTAATATTTTCACTAAGCCATCATCATATCCGGATGCTCGAAAGCTAACAACGAATATAACAATACGGTTGGGTAAGAATAACATTTAGGATATAAATTGGTGTAATATAAAAAAAAAATAAATAAATAAAGGTTAAAATCCTAAGTGTGGTTAATTACTTTCCCAACCATCCCATGACTAAGACTCATACCATTGAATAACTCACGCTTTTGACTCATGTAACTCACGCTTTAGGTAGACACGAATTATACTCAATAAAATCTTAAACAAAGAATAAACCTTAGTTGGCGTTCCCATAACGGCCAACTCCCATTCAATCCATAAATATAGTACAACAACAAACAGTGGAGATATCTTCCACTTAATACAAAACTTTACATAAGTTGGTTAAAACAAACTTCCAACTTCTTCTCTTTCTTTTTCTTTTCTATTTTTTTTATACTAACATAAATGTGTAAAATTTCACAACTTTTCTATTACGATTTTTCCGGATAATTTTTCCATACTTTTTATAACTTTCAGAAATAACTGTAATAGTGAAAGTAGTAAACACACGAAAAATAAACTAAAAATTATACAATATGTACTTTCACTCCAATTGCATTGTGCAATTTTCCGACCTAACCAAGGATAATGAATTACGCACGCGAACACAGTTAATGTAAGGAAACACACTTTACCTAAAGTAACTAACCACGGATTTTAATCTACAGGGTAGGCTAAGGTGTAAGGGTGTAACGAAACATTATAACAAAGGTGTAAGAAACGAAAGGAATGGCTCTGAGGGTTTTTCTAGGGGTATCTTACTCTAAAAGTGAGAGTAAACAAAAGGGTTTATACGGGGGTTAACTAACCAATGTAGTTAGTTAATATCACATAACATAGAATGGCTATTTGGGTGTAATCCTAGAAATTTACCAAGTTAGACAAGTCACTCCAATCATATCGATAATACTCATTATGGAGGTCTCGAATAGTATACAAGCCAAGTTCTAAAGTTTACAAGTCACCGGCACACTAAAGTTTTTAATTTTTGGAAAAATAAAGTTATGTGTGTGGTTATGTAATTTAGCCTTAAACAAAAACATGTTAAAAAAAATTTAAATTTTGATAAATTAAGTGCATTTTAAGCATATTTTGAAAAGTTTGGGACAAGTAAGCGTTCTAATTCTCCATCCCCCCACTTAAGTTAAACAACGTCCTCGTTGTTCGTATTAAAAGTTAAAAACTGGAAAATAAAAGAATTAGAACGTAGAAACTCCCCTGAGATTAGCTCGGTATGATCCTCCATTATTATGTGTTATTGAGAAAAATCTACTTTCTTGTGGATGAGAAACGTTTAAGCTCAATGAATGATGTTTCCACAGAAAGTACAGGAATCTATTATACCACCAAAACTTTAACACACCTGAGTTAAGAAGGTTACAACTTGCATAATTCGTTAGTAGTTAGTAAAAATAAAACCTAGAAAAAATAAAATTGAAAATCATCAGGACAATCGATACGCCGCATCCTATGGAAGAGGATGCGCCGTATCGAGCCCGGAATTAATACGAATCAGAATAAAAGATGCGTCACATCCTATAACATGTATGTGCCGCATTAAATAAACTGACAGAATGTTCAAAAGAAAATAAAAATGCAGAAAGGTAAAATGGATATGACCTGTGCAGATGATACGCCGCATCCTATGATGGAGATGCGTCGCATCTTCTGTAGGTCTGACAGACTCGACACAAACAGAAAAATAAGATAAAACTTCTGGTTGTCTCCCGGTCAGCGCTTTTCTTTATTCCAGAGTCTTCAAGTTAGACTCATGTTGTAAAACCCAAAATTTTTAAAGCTTGCAAAATTACCAAAATACCCTTGAAATTTAAAATTCACATAATTACTTAATTAACATACCAAATAAATCCCAAAAACTTGGAGACTTGCAACATAAGATATTATAAAAATTATGTATGAATAAATACACTTTACATTGTATTAATAAAATGTTTTTACACCTAAATAAATAAAGGGTCGAATTTTTATTTATTTAATTACCTAAAATACATTTAAAAACAAAGGATAATTACAAAGTAAGTATGGAAAGTTATAAAATCTGATTCTTTTGACTTAATTACCTCCCAAAAATCATGGCTAAATAGTATCCCCGTCCCCTCCCATATTATTTACACGGTTTCACAAAATTCTAAACCCTAAAACACATCAACGACACACCAAAATTCACCAAGGCAGCACAAAATTTTTCCAAGGCTTAAAGCCATTTTTCTGGGTCGTTTTGGAGATCAAAGAACGTGGGAAAAATACTTGTCAAGGTTGTGGGTGATCGCTTGAAGGCTGCAAACTTCTTGGTGTTGTTATTGTAGCCGAGAGGGAAAAATTCACTTGGGCTTGTTCTATACGTCCAACACCAACTAGGGTAATTTTCTACACTTCTTTTCATCAGATATAACATGTATAAAATCTGGAATTCGACCCATGCATGCTCTCTTGATCGTATGAATTAAAAACCAAACAAAACCCTAAATTCGTATAATTTTATATACGACTCTAAATAAATTTGGTGAACCTCAAACATATTTTTACAATATGAAATGTGATGTAAGTGACCTGCGAAAATTGTATTTGAAATTATTTGAAGCTTAGAACCATGGTTTGTTAATTATTTGTTTATTGATCCAACCGGCAAATTAAATTAAGTGTGAAATAAAATGAAATAAACTGATTTTTTTGAACCAATTCGAATTAGGGTTAGGATTTCTGTAATTTTTCTGTTTAAAATAAGGTTTGAGGATGCTTAAAATAATTATTTCATAATTTGGTAAATTGGGGATAAATATTTGTTTAATTAATTAATTACCGATTTAATTAACATAATATAAGGGTGTGTTTTGCAATTATGCAAACTTGTTGAACATTTTTGAAAATGATGGTATAAAATATAATATGGGGGTATTGTGTGACTAGAATGTTTAAATGGTAAATTAATTATAAATTAAATTGATTTGGAAATTATTAAAAGTAGAGGGGCTGTTTTGTAGCTTTGTAAACTCAAGGATTATCTTGGAAACATCGATAAGACCAGGTGTGATGTTCTAAAAGTGGTATAAGGGTGAATGTGTAAGTCTTGTGATTAAATGGGGTTAAAATGTAATTATATGCATTTATTTAATTAGACTTGTATTTAATTTAAAATAGAGGGACCATTTTTGTAAATTATGAAAACTAAGTGGTTATTCTGTAGATAATCATATTGAGGGGCTAAGGGTGTAAATTTGATAATTATATGGACTTGATTGTAATTTTGATAATTAAAAGGACAAAAATTGTAATTATTTAAATCAAAGGATTAAACTTGTAATTATTGAAAGTTAAGGGGCTGTTTTGAATAAATATTATATTGAGGGCTGAAATGATATACTTTTGATAAATTAAAGGTTACAAGTGTTAATTGAATTAAATATGGTTATACTTGTAAAATAAATATTAATAAGGACTTATTTTGGAAATAATGTAAATTAAGGGTTTGATTTGGGATATTTGTAAACTCAAGGGAATGATTGGTAATTATTGATTTATTGTTAACTATTGAACTAATGTGATGGAAAATTGTAATATTTACATTTTAAACCGTGAACTTTGGCATATTTGTATAATAAACCCTAAAATATGGGAAGTTGTCATAGTAAACCCTAATCTTGCAAAATTGACATCTTGAACACTTAACTTGTCCAAACCTTAATTAAAATCTTGAATGAATAATATTGAATATAGAAACTTACTAATTTTGGAAACCTGCTAATTTTGGAAAGTTACTATTTATGGAAAGTTACTAAAAACTGAAAGTATACTAAAACGGGTAACCTAATTATGTTTAACCTAAGAGTGACCTTCTATTACTAATTCCTATAGGTCCGGTGAAGCGGGATTATGATTCTTTTTCCTTGTTTCCCTTGTTGCTTTTGAACTAAGGTACAGATATTCTGACCTATCTACAGGTTTCTCATGCAGTCTTGTCTTTCCTATTCCGTTGATATCTTGAACCTTGTTATGTTCCCTTGATTATTGAACCTTGCTATGTTCCCTTGATTATTGAACCTTGCTATGATCCTTTTAAAACTGAACCTTGCTTGAAACCTACACTATAATTCTCGAACCTTGAAATAACCTTGTCATGATACACTTGATATAATAAACTTGATATGATAATATTGACTTAAACCTTGATTTGAACCCTATGTTAAAATCACTTACTTCGATCTTTGACCTATAACTTGACTTGAAAACCTATACTATGATACTTGATTCAAACCTTGACTTGAACTCGACATAGCCCTTGATATTTAGAAAGTGCATTTAATATTATAACTAGATGTGAAAACTTTTCGTAATTATATCATGAAAATTTTTTGAGAAAAACTATTTTAAAATGATGTTTATGAACACTATGTGACATCACCTTTATACGAAGTTTCACTAACTTTTATGAAAATTTCTTTTAAAGACTACCTTACTAGAAACTGTTAGTTTTATGAAAACTGTTATTAAAAGATTTCTTTTAAATGAACATTTGATATAAACATTTGAATTGAACCTTTGCCATGAACCTTTATTTGGAACTTAATATGAACCTTTGCCCTGAAACTCATTATGAACCTCTACTTGGACTTATGACATGAACCTTTACACCAAACCCAACGTACACTCTCACCATGAACCTTTACCCTGAACTTTAGATATGAAATTCACATTAACCTTTTCAGTATGAACCTCGACATAAACCTTTCCATCCTGAACCTTTTGCTATGGACCTTGATAATGAACCTTTTGATTTGAATCTTGACTTGAACCTTTATGTGAACCTTGATATGTACACTTGATATGGAAACTTGACTTGAACCACTTGATATGAAACTTGACTTGAACCACTTGATATGGGAACTTGACTTGATATGAAACTTGGACTTGGACACGTGATACTTGAACTTGACCCTTAAACCACGTTTTGAGACTACGAGCCATTACTTGTTTCCTAGCCATGAAGGTAACATGGCCGTGTCATTGATGCACCGATGGCATGACTCTAGGGTAGGAGAGTGATGACCTATCCCGTCCCTTTACTTTACTTGTTATGGAGATGAAGTTTTGGCCGTTTGGGGCGGATGGATGCATCCTAGATTTGTTTCTTGTTTCGATGGATTTATCATATTACTTGTTATATACTTGGTGATTGATGGTGTGTGCGATACACGTCTTTCACATCTTGGGAGCTAGCTACTCCAACCCTTGGAGGTATCCCCTCATATTATACTTGGTATCCCGAGGTCTCCCCTCCGGATGCATGGTTACTTGATTACTTGACTTGACTTGATACTTGACTTGACTTGGGCTCGTGGTGGATAACTGACCTGACCATTATACCTTTATACCTTACACCTTTTCAACTTTAATACAGGTTCTTCTTACTTCGTTTGTACTTCCTTTGTGTATTACTTTACCTTTCCATTGTCTTATCTATATCATTCTTTATTGATTGTTACTTTCATATCTGTTCACTGGGCTCTCGTAGCTCAGCCGCATTTCTTTTCTCATGCGGCAGGTTTAGTAGGAAGTTGGGCTTATGGATGAGAGATCTTATTTTGGGCTTAGAAGACTTTACCCTGATTAGCTACTGGCTGGACTTAGAGATGATTAGAAGTATTTGATGTTGGGCTTAGTATATTGTACTTGGGCTTAGTCTTTTATCGTTGCCCCTTTTGTATCTCGTACTTTGTTTAGTTTCCCTTTGTAACCCTTGTAAACTTTGTATTAGAAATGTATCTCCGTTTCACTTGTGTTCTGATTTGACTCCATAATGTTACACTTTAGCCCTTTTCGGGTTAGGGTGTTACACATGTTCAGCTCCTAGTACCTATCACTGAAAAAGTCGTGGGTGTCGCGCTCTCTCATTCTCAAATTTGTCACATTTAACATATCCTGCCCATCTTCGATCTTTATGCCATTTCTTTTCAAGATCTTTTCAAACAAAACTCTATCCCTTTCGGGTAGTGATGATAAAACGATAGATGGGAAATTATTGTTATTATTTAGACATAAATAAGCAAGATGTGGTGGCAGCTCAACAAACACCTTTTTATGTTTATTAGTATTTCTAGTCTTTCTATACTTGTTGATAAAAATACAGTCATCCCACTCATCATTCGAATCAATTAAATCATTGTTTCCAAATTTACTAGGTACATTAAGATCAATAGATTCTTTGGATTCTTCATTGTTTGGGTTAGGTGACAATTTTTGTATCAAAGTTTCACCCATAAGTCTAGCTTCTAGGTCGAGGTCCATTCTTTCATGTAATCCTAGCATGTACACGTTTCTAATTATGCTTTTAGTCGGATTTTCACATTTATAGACTAATTTGTCATCCCCCACTCTTAATGATATTTTTCTTTTAAACACATCAATTTTAGCATGAGCAGTAGACAAGAAAGGTCATCCAAGGATTAAAGGAATCTTAATATCCTCAGACATATCTAGTATTATAAAGTCTATGGGGAACACAAATTTCTCGATCCTAACTAGTATGTTTTCAGCAATCCCCTCAGGTCGTTTTACTGTTTTATCGGCCAATTCAATAAGCAGCTTAGTTGGTGTTAATTTTCCTAGGCCTAGGGTAGTGAATGTCTTAAAGGGCATGACACTAACGCTAGCTCCTAAGTCAGCTAATGCATTATTGAAAGACATGTTATTAATTGAACAAGGTAAGGTAAAACTTCCGGGGTCTTTTTCTTTATGTGGTAAGGCATGTAGATCGGTTGCAGAGATCTCTTCTTTCATTGCAGCCTTGATCTCCTCTTCAATCCTTGATTTTTCCTTGAATAGCCTCCTAACACTGATTGAAGAGTTAAAGAAATATTGGGGTTTTAAAACATTACCATTCTTCAATCTTTCAGGAAAAGGTAAGTTAGGCATGACTTCTTCAGTAGTGGTTATGGCTTTGACACGATCTCTTGGATTTATTTCAGTTGAGCTAGGTAGGCCTCCAATTCCCCTTTCTTGAAGAACCTTGCCCATCTGACCGATTTTTTGCTCTAAGTTTTTGATCGAAGCACCTTGGTTTCTTGTGATAGTTTCTGTTGAAGCTCGGATTTCTTTGATTAAAGCAGTGTTCTCTTCATGTCTTTTAGCAGCATCAGCCATAATTTGCTTTAAAGTATCATCCAAAGTTTGCCTTCTCTCTTGATATGTGGGATTTCCATTGTACTTTTGATAGTATCCTGGAACAGCTTCCCTAAACTTTCCTGAAGGTTGGAATGGTTGAACAAATTGTGTGTAGTATGCTTCTTTAAAGGTTTCACTTTCATTCTTTGTAGGACAATCCTTGGTGTAGTGAGGTCCTTTGCATTTTTCACATCCAACTTGGGCAGCATATGCTTGTTCATCTCTTTTCTTCATATATCTACTAATTTTGTTCAATTGAGCTTGTATAGCAGCAAACCCGTCAAAATTAGTGCTGCTCTTAGATCTAGTAGAGGTTCCATCGTGCCATTTTTGAGAATGATCAGCAGCTTCTTGGATGGCTTTCCTAGCATTTGCTGCACTCATTTGTGGTACAGCTCCCTTTGCATCCAAGATTTGTCTAGTAGGCACGTCCAGTCCTTGATAAAATAATATTACCTCCTGCATTGTGGTTAGATAGTGTTGAGGACATTTCACCAATAAATCTTTGAAACGCTCCCAAACCTGATAGAGAGTTTCATCGGGCTCTTGCTTAAAGTTGTTGATAGCCTCTATCTTTTTAGCAGTTTTAGCAGGTGGACAATATCTTTTGAGGAATTTGCTCTTCAGTTCATCCCATTTTGTGATTGAACCTGCTGGTTCATTTTTTAGCCACTTATTAGCAGCTCCTTTAAGTGAAATTGGGAAGATCCGAAGCATAAGTTGATCATCAGAGATTCCTTTTGTAGTAAATAAATCTGTAATCTCTAGGACTTTTTCTACATGTTCATTAGCATCTTCATTTTCTGTCCCACTGAAAGCATTTTCTCTTAATTCTTTGAGAAACTGACCCTTCAACTCAAACTTTGACTTGTCGTCAAACTTTGGTCTAGCAATCCCTGAACTGTAGTCTGATCGGGTTTTGTTCATGTATTCTTCCATGGTTGTTGCTTCCGTCATTGTTTCTGTTCCTACTTCCTCCTCTTCTTTCTCAGAAAAGTAATCAAGCTCAAACGAACTTGAAAAGTCAAAGCTTGTTGTGTTGAAAAGCTTTTTAAGTGAATGAAAAGCTCGTTCAGGTTCTTCGAAAGGTTTAATTAGGTTCTTCGTTCAATTCCTGGTCATGCACTACCTGAAATAATCACAAAAGCATCAGTAGGGTATGTTCAAGAAAGTAAAACATCAAAAAATTAGCAATGAAAACGGAATGCGAAGAATAAAAGTTGTTGATATCTATAGGTGATGCGTCGTATCCTAGAAAAAGGATACACCGTATCTTATTACGTTAAAATTAAAATCAGTCTTTTATTCAGAAAACCGATACGCCGCTTTTGAATTAGAATGCGCCGTATCTTATTAAATGTCAAAAATCTATTATATTTATAAAAATTAAATGCGCCGCATAAGCAGAAGCTAATGCGCCGTATTTTCGTTACGCTTAAAAATACAAGATTTTTGATTCAGTAAATGCGTCGTGTTGGTAAAAATCGATGCGTCGCTTCTATTTAATTAATTCGAAAACTGTTTTTAATTAAATATATAATACGCCGTATCTGTGAAAATAGATGCGTCATATGGCGTTAGGGTTTCGAAAATTTTCTTTTAAAAACAGAATACGCCGTATCTAGGGGATAGATGCGTCGTACTCGAATTATTAAACGTGTTGTATTTAAAAATTAAACGCAATACGCCGTATCTGAGAATCAGATGCGCCGTATCGTTTGTAACAGCACAATACAACGACAGCAGTTAATGCAGAAAACAAAGAAAAATAAAAATAAAATAAAACAAAAACAGTAAATATGCAAATTATACAATGCATGCAATCTAACTAATATACAACAAAGTTAGTGGTTAGAATCTAAAAACCTAATAAAAAGAAAAATCTAATTAAATTACTAATCAGATTAACAGATAATAACAATTCACTCCCCGGCAGCGGCGTCAAAAACTTGATGCGGTCGCGATGTGTCGTTGCGGTTTAGCAATATTAATGCGTACTCAAGTTTTAAATTTATATTTAGCCGACTTATCAATAACACACACACCTAACGAGCAGTGTACCCGGTCAGTATGAATATAATGGTAAGTAGAGTGTCGATCACTAAGAGTGGAACGTATTATCTAGTTAACCAAATCAGTATTTTAATATCCTAAGTTAGTTTTACAGCCTAATCTAACGAAAGGGGGGTTCAGCCTGAGAGACTCGCACAGTTTGGTTTTATTAAACAGTAAATTAAACTAATGAGCACGAATCAGTGAATAGCAAACACGTACACAGAAAGATAGTTAGAAGCAGAAGAAGGCCTGTCCTGATAGTTAAGTAGCTTGTCACTTGTTATATTGCTAGTTCTATATGAAGCGTATATAATTAAACCATTCTCGTTGGATCGCATTATATCGGCGAATAAACCCTTAATGATTACTTATGATTATCCTATTTATCTAAAGACATCAGCTAAATAAGCGAGGAACAGGTATGGTAGCCCAGAAGACTCAGCTAAACACAGAGGTAATCAATGCACTAATATAAGTCACCAAAGACATCATCATATTGACGTTAATTGATGGGAAAGCAATATTAAGGGGTGCGGTTTGGTGGCCGATGTCACCCCATCAATCCTAATGAACTAAAGTGTACTATTACAATAAAACAAAACTACTTAATGAATTAAATACATGCGGGACCTTCTTACAGCTCTAATATCTTCGATTTGGGTGTGTCTTGTGATGCTTCTTCGACTGAGTTCGTCTCCTTAGGGTTATGTTGCACACAAAATTCGTTTAGGTCTTGGGCTATTTATAGTTTCTGTCAAAGGGTACGATGCGGCGCATGACATAGGTAGATGCGGCGCATGTACTTAACTTCGCGTGGGGTCCAAGATTAATATATTCTGGAATATTCGTACACCGTCTTCAGATGCGGCGTAACTTGAATCTTTATGCGGCGCATGTCCTTCAGTATCTTGGATTGTATCTGGTGAAGTCTTGATAGTGATACACCGTATGTCAGAAGTATAATGCGGCGTATCTGAAGTAGAACAAGCTTGATCTTCTTCGTTGACCAAAGTTTCATAAGTGGCGCATGGTAGAATTCCATGCGGCGCATTCTTCAAAGTCAGGCAATGGTCTTCGAATTCATCTAAGTATGATATTGCGGCGTATCTGTTGATAAAGATACGGCGCATCTTCTGCATTTCAGTAGACTTTAGACATCTTGCTTGTTTTGCTCCATAATTCGTCCAAAATCGCCAAGTTTCACCAATTGCTTGTTTTTACCTGAGAATTACTAAAGTAAACAATTAAGTATCGATTCTCATAGATAATGTAATAAAACAAGTTAAATAAATAGGATAAATTATGATAATAATATATACTTATTTGATGTCATCACGCACATTAACTTCTTCATCGGTCATCACTTCAAGACTTGTACATTAGTGCATTAACAAGGTTGCTTATGTAATTCTTGTCGGCAACATTACCTACAACAAAAACATTCGAACTAGTAGTACATGCATCAACTTCAACTAAGTGTTTTTCTAGCAACATATTTTCATTATCTTTGGCTTGAACATTCCTTTGATGAAAGTTTAAAATATTTCTCCTTATGTCATTTGCTACTTGACATAAAATTGTTTTACCATAATCAATTTTCGGCAAAGCTTTATAAATCAATATTTTTGCTTCAATGCTTTACAAAAGTTTCTTATGAAATTTTGATTTTCGAAATTTATTCACATTGGTTAAAAATCATTAATTGAAATGACATGCCAAAGATCATTATCTATTGATTTCACATAACTTTCAAATTCAGTTTTCCAAATGACAAAATTTTCATTTTTCAAAAAATTGTGACTCGTTCAAGTAACTCCCTTCTAGATATCTTTCAGACTCCATAGATCGATTCAAGTTTTAATGTACAGTATATTCTAAAGATCTTGATAACCTGGCTCTGATACCAATTGTAGAAACTAGAAGGGGGGGGGGTTGAATAGTTTCACTGTTTCTTTTTACTTACTAAAACGTTTCGCCGTTTTTAGGTCCGGTTAAAATTCTTTTGCAAACTTGTTGAATTATACTTGTTATGTGATATCAATTAAGCTACAAACAAACATAAACAAACAAGTAAAGTAAAGAGTAAGGAAAGAACACAACCAAGGAGACGTGGCGATTTATAGTGGTTCGGCACGAAGCTCACTCCTTCGTCCTACTCCACTCCCCGAGTACCACACTCGAGAGTTGTCAATCACTATATCAACACACTCCTTTAGGCGGAGCAATCCGTACACAAGCTTACACAAGGTTTAACGACACTAAGCGGAATGTCGAGTTTTAATCGTAGCTAGAACCAATCTACTCCAAGGCACACGTGGCCACACGAACAATCACTCTTGTCTAACTTGGATCTTCACCCAATCCAAGCCTTCACACAAATGACATACTTGGATCTTCACCCAATCTAAGCCTTCACACGAGACACACTTAGATCATCACCCGATCTAAGCCTTCACACTAAGACATACTTGGATCATCACCCGATCCAAGCCTTCACACAACGACTCAACTAAGTCGTAACCTACACACTAGGACACCACTCTCCTCACAACAAATACATGAACTAATCTAGTTACAAGACTTCTTGGATCTACATCACCTTCCAAGTTCACACATATAACTCCATCCTCGACTCACACACAAGTCGGAAGTATTTACAATATTTACAAGGCTACAATAGAGGGAAGACTAGAACCGTAACACTTGTTACATTTGTGTGTGGACTCTTATAACATCTCGAATCTTCATCTATGTCGAGAGTTCTTCTCTTGCACTATGCGGAAGAGGAAATCACTTATAAACATATACCGACATGTTATAGTGATCAAAGAAGAAAGAAAAATAAAACAGAAAGTTTTTGTGTGTGAAAGACTTATTTTTCTGAAAGGAAACAGTTCACTATTTATAGGCGACAGGAAGGAGCTACCAATCCCTTAAATAGGCGCCGCCGGTCCTTTATCACTAAGGGACCGCCAACCACTTTAAAGGACCGTCCCGATAGACGCTCCCATTTTTGTCCTGACGTGGTGAAAACTTATCTGGTGAAAACTCAACTGTTTTTGAGGGAAATATAGTTGTTATAAATTTGAATTTTGAATATATTTTCTTAATAAAACATTTCTTTAAAAACACAAAAATACTTTTGTGAAAATATTTTGTAAAACTTAAAAATGTAAGTTTAGAAGAAAATAAAAATTCTTTGATCACTTAATTAATGACGGTATAAAGTTTGTTCATACCTGAAGTGACGTTGAAGTAGCTACGTGGAAGAAACGAGTTTCCTCGATTAAAAACTTATTAACCGTAACTTTACGTAACATGTCTTTATATTTTGTGATTATCAAAACACAAGAAGGTCGAATAATGCGAATAACGTTTTTGACATTATTTGTATTAACAAGGACTTTCATTCATAGGACGCGGTTGTGTCATGGGTCCCACAGATGGCGCCACTTTATGATACATAATTTAGCGGGATTCTAGTACTTCAAATAGTTGATGATGGCTCGTCTTTCGTTTTTTGGATTGTATGGATTCACTTGTATGGACCTATTAAGATAAAACACCGTTAGTCTTACCGTGGGAGGGATCTCGCACGATTAACCTAGGGTGTGAGAGTAAGTACTCGTTATTGAGGGATAATCAAGATTTAAGAGAGTTGTGTATGTGTATTAGTATGTGTTGGAACTTAGCCTTCAATGGCCAAGTGCGTCATATTTATAGGCAAAGTCCCTTGTCGTTACCTTCGGTTCACGGGTTGCGATCCTTGCTATTACCTGGTGGATAATAGCATGTTGTATTAGGACTAAGATATTATGCTTCGATATCTGAGCTACCTCATTAAACTATATGACTTCTGCCATCAGGATAGGTGCCGTTACGTGTTCCTCACGTTGTATCTTTCTTTGGAAAATCTTGGTCAACACTCCTTTCTCATAATATATTCCTTACTCCTGTGGGCGGGTTACATGATTAGCGTCTTTGAATCCACTCAAACCGCCGGGGTCTGAGGATGAAGTGTTTAACCTGAGGTCCGCACACAGATTTTGGGAGACGGTAGTTATTAAAACTCAACTCATTCCTATTTAAGATGATATATTCTCATGCAGCCGTGCCTTAGCGTGCGAGCAGTGTCGACGCTATATGTTATCAATCTCCCAACATATATAATAGAAGAACATGCCACCTCACATATGCCACTTGGCATGAAAGAAATATGTGGAAACTGCCATGCTGTCAAAATAATGCCAAGCTGTCACAATTTAATTACCAGGCACGCTCCTCCCACACTCCTCCTAGCTTCACCTTCATCCCTAATCTTCAGCACCCACAATCAATTACATTCAAATCACCCAAAAATAACCTACATGACCGGTCAACAATTCATACCCCTGATTTTCAGCATCATATCATTTCCATTCAAAATCCACACAAACCCTAAAACAATTGGAACGATATCACCGATCTTCCAAAACAATTGAAACAAATCAACACAAACCCTAAAACAATCAAAATCAACAAACGCTCCACAATCAAAATCAACAAAAACCTTAAAACAGTCCATAATCTCTCAATGATCGCAAAGTCTATTGAGAAAGATTTATCACAGATCAACCAACTTCAATTTAAGGTAAAGTTTTTTATTTTTATTTTTTGTACCGATTATAATTTAATTAGGTTAGCAACCACGTTTAATGTATAATGAATTCAAGATTATTTTCTTAGACATTTATGTATTTTGGTTATTGATTATTTGGTTTCTGTTTTTATATATTGTGTTCAACAAAAAGACTGTAAAATGTTTGATAAATTTTGTATACGAAGTGTTTGATGAAAGTCCTCACTGGAATTTGAGATAGAAACATGTTGTTTTTTTATTTAGTTTTTTGTATGATGAGATTGCTTAAAAATCTATAAGCTTAACTAAGTTATGTGTAAATAGAGTAGACATTTTGTCATTTGGAATCACAACTTGCTCTTGGTCACACACCGTTCTCAAAGTATCCACCAATGAAAGTAGTAGATATCAATTTTGTCATCTGACCACTGTGTTCAGTAATATTTTTAATTTTTTATTGAATTGTCGATAGAAAGGTTTAATGGAACCCTCTATAGTAGACATTATGATCGGCAAAATAGCCAACTTTTCAAAAGTTTGATGCTTTGCTTTAATGTTCTTATAATATGAATATTATCTTTGACAGGGTCATGTTGCTTCTGAATTTTAGTTTTCTAGCAACAAACATTATCTTAGCATGAGTTCTAGACTTGTATTAAGCTTGCAAGGATACCCAAGCACCCACTATATGTGCATATTATGTTTAACATAAGTCCTTAATACACGATTTAATCACAAAACAAACTTGATGTCCAACTCATGAGAAAGCGTCGGGCTGCATTTTGCTAAGATGGTTTAAGAGGTGTTGCAACCAGGAAGTGGGTACGATTCCAGATTTGTTCATGATACTCATCAGTTTTTTTGTTTTTCATGTTTCTTTATATTTTCATGAATTTTTGATATTTGACTAATAAGAAACCATGTGTGTGGTTAAAGATTACATTGAGAAAGAAATGACTACTTTTTTTACAATTTGCTTATGTATAATGTGGACTATTTCTCACTTAATGTTCTATGACAATCTTCTCTCTGAAGGTATAGTAATGATCAGGTTGACTGAGCTCTATATGCACCAGGTCAGCAATGTCTTGAGCACCACCATATCATGGGTAGAGTCATGGGGTAAGACTAGAGACATTTTCTGGCTTCCTTATATTCAGTGATGTTTTATATTCGGAAAAACTTTTCATAACTATATTTACCTTTAAGTTTTTATCTGCATATATGTATTTATACTATAGATTAGAGTAGATATTAGACCATCAAAGGAGGCATATAACAATGGCCCTCTTTCGTAACGACAATGTTGGATTATGTTACAATCATCATGACTGATTGATGACGTGGGATTACGACCACGCAACAGGTTTTACCTCTCAAGGGATCTTGAGAAGCTTGCAATCCCACCAGGCAGTGTACCTAGTCGGTGTAGTATAGTGTAGTGGTAAGTACGGGGGATTGATCGTTCTCTCACAAGGAATAGTGTTCGCTAGGTTAGAAAAACTACTCTAAAAGGTCTAAGGGTGAAGGAAGATTATTTTTGTATTTTTATATTTTTATGAAAGCAAGTAAAAGCTCGGGTTTTGGAGGAGTGGGCGGAATTAGTTGCTAGTCAACTAACCCAAAAACTACAATTGCAATTAAAAATAAAATAACTAAACTATTGTGGTTGTGAAAACTTATATGGAGACAAACGTGTTTACTTAGATTTCCTTACTCTCTAACTATCTTTTACTACCGGTTAATGTGTGCCTGTATGTACTTGCGTGGATGACGGGTGTATTCCTGAACAATTCATGGGTGGGTACATATCTCCAATTCCTATGAGGCTCTTATCTCCTCCTACGAACCAATGCGTAAAGCACCCAATGCATAGGATTGTAAACAGTTGGGCTCATGCCGTTAAATGACTACCTAAGAACCTATGTACGGCAGTTAGTGTACATGTTTCTGTAAGACTGTCAGAGCATGTTACATATAGGAGGTGTTGCCAGTTGCTTAACGTAACATGATGAGACATTCATCGCCAGAGAGAGTCGAATAAACACACCATCAACCAATAATTAATAGTTACGTTGTCATTATGATCTAAGCAAACACAAGAAAAATCGGTACGCCTACGGCATCGT
>LBNU01028394.1:87196-97623 GCA_014162995.1 Artemisia annua
TCACTCTTTAGCATTACACCTGACGGCCTACTTTCTCTAACACCTGACGCTGTCAGGTGTAAACATCTTGTTTTCTTTATAGGGCGTCTAGTGTAATCTGATTCTACTCCTTTGTCAACGTTGGCTGACGGCGTCACCTTGTGACTCTGACGCCGTCAGGAAGGTTTTCCAGCTTCTTTTGAGACTTTGTCGTTTTCTTCACTTTTATGCTCCAAAAACGTCCAAATTAGCATGTTTTCCAGAATTCTTCTCAAAAGTACCTAAAATGACAAAAGGAACGATTTAGGGCAATATTTGACCAAATTTACTCGAATTAGGGCTTAAATGACCCCTTAAAACGGGTACACTTTTCGTCTCATCAAATACCCTTACACTTGGGATTTGCTTGTCCTCAAGCAAATAAGCTTTTATTCCAATCAAAATATGAGTTAGGGGTCATTTAACACAAATATAAAAGTAATTACAACAAATAGTTGCTCAACCCTAATCATAATAAGCACGGAAATCATACACTAGCACCTCACAAATAGTGTTTGGATACTCTCATCTCTCAGGTGTCATAGAATTACATCTTATAAATGGAAATGGACAATATTTCTCACTACCTGTCATAGCAAATAGATTACCATAGGCTTGGGAAAGGATCAATTACTCCTCCACTAGGCGTAAGCACCTAAGATAAACTATCAAAGAGGGCTTTATAAAGGGTTGTAACGTAAGGTGTAGGGATATGATAACACGGTTTGGTTGGAATAAAGGGTATTTTAGTGGTGGCGAGTTAATTATCATGATCAAATACATGCACTCTACATCGTTGCTTAAGTCAAGACTCGACTCAATCTTAGTCTAAAAATGAAATAACAAAAACTAAAAAGGAACATAAAAGGAAACGGGATGGTAGTCCGTATGTTTTTCTTCTTTCTTTTTCATATTTTTTTGTATTTTTCTTGATTTTTCGATTTTTTTTTCATACACTCTTGCCCTACCATCCAAAATAATACATCATAGGGGATTTGCATTCCCCTTACACTTGAATCTTTACATAACTTTACAATCACTATTCTAATGACTCGAATTAAGATAATCGAAAAACTTGGAGTACTTTTTAAATATTTAGCACGTATGGGGGTAATAATGTTGTTCTTCCCCATTACTTCATTACACTAGTACTTTACCCATGAGTCCCAATCGTCCCAAAACAATATGTACAAGGATATGACTTAACTTAGCAACCATGTAATTGACCGGATAATTAACTAAGGGTTTAACAAATGTTTTCACAATAATGCACCAAAGGTGGGTGCATACAAGGTAGGCTAAGGCGATTTGGGTGTACATTTAGTGGGGTGTAAACAAATTCTCACTTTGAGTAAGATGCTCAAAGGTCGAAACGAAAGGATAGGCTCGGAGGGGTGTACTAGGGGTATCGTGTACCAAAAATGGATACAACGCAAAGGGTGTGGGAGAATTACTTGACCAATGAAGTCAATGTAATTATAACAAATATACGGGTGTAAAACAATGGGTTAATCCTAATGCCTCTTATCATGTAGTAAATCTTAACTACACGAATGTAGTCTCACTTGTGGATTTGAGATGGTCCTAACGCAAGTTCTAGAATCTAAATACTACCGGTACTCACATCATAGCACCAAAGATGGATGCTTTTCCTACCAATTCTAGGGGCGAACCTCACATATTTGGGGTGGAAAATTTTTTAGTGGTACGGTTTTGTGCTAGTCATACAATTTCCTATCCATGAGACGCTCATTAAGATCAAGGTTTCACTTCTAAATGTTGTAAAAAATTTTAAATTGGCGCTAAAATTGCCCTAACAAACATTTCTCTTGGTTTTATTACAAATTTACTATCAAACAAAGCAAAACATCAAGCATAAGTATATTCTCAACGGTGCTTTCATTTACCCCCCTTACACTTAAACCGAACATTGTCCCCAATGTTCAAATAAAAGACGTAAAAGTAAATAAGATGAAAGAATGAAATCAAATACTCCCCTGAATCGTTTGTTGTGGATAGTGATGTAACATGGTTAGATCTTCTTCCAAGATAGACGAACGTTCAAAGCTTCCCTTCCAAAATAATAAACGTCTTCTTGTCCAAAATAACCTGTTAACCTGAAAAAGATAAAGGCCAACCTCGCGTAAAATCGGCGGTAAAATCTACATAATAAGATATAATGCTTGTGGAATGAATATTTTGCAGAATTCCTGGAGATTATAAGTTAAAGAATTGACAAAACTTTTTAGGTTTCCGGAAAAATACAAAACTTTCAAAAATTGCAGAAAATTATAACCTGACGCCGTCAGGTGTTAACCCTGACGCCGTCAGAAAGTTCTGACAGAATTCTCATGTTAAGTTTCCGGGAAAAATTCTGGAAAAACTAGATCTTACTTCCTGGAATTCCTGCAAAAATTCATTATGACTCGATACAAGCATTTGACTCAAACAAGTACTAATATGTATGTTAATTTCATTGTTATGATTCATGTTCATTCGTTCTATATAAACCGATTTAGATTTCCCTTACACTTAGCTTTTGCAAAATACCTTTATATGTAGTTAAGACGAAGTTAAAAACAAAATAAAGCATTTTCACAATTTAGTTTGAAGCATGAATCAATAACAAGAAATATAACTTACATACGGAAACAAATAAAATCAAATAAACACACAAAAACAAACAAAACATGGGTTGCCTCCCAAGAAGCGCTTTTCTTTATTTACGAGTCTTGTAGCTAGACTCAAAGTCACCGTACGTTACGTGACTTCGTCGTTGGTCTCGGTTCCTAAGTCATCCTCTTTTCCGGTTTTGTATTCGGGCCCTAAGTTCAAACAATCCTTATAGAAACCGAAAATCCTTTTCATGACATAGTCTACTCCCCTACGTCTATCCTCATCATTCCTATAGTAAACCGCTTGTTTGAGCTCCTTCTCAACGTTTGACAAGTGTTGGTATTGCTCTATCTTATACGGCATTTGGTAGTTCACCTCATCGGTCTCATCCTTAAATGTGACTATCCCTAAGGAAGGTTCATGAGTCATTCTAGAGACCTCGATAAATGGTTTGCCTAAGACTACTTGGGTCACACTTGCATCGATTATTGGGCGGATATCTTCTACAATCACAAAGTCGGTGACATAGGTAAAGTTTCCTACATAAACCGGTAATCCTTTAACTCTTCCCGTGAAGTTACTAATCCATCCCTTATCGGGAAACACTCTATACCCTAGTTGACTTTTCATTATCAAATTGTATTGAGCTCTAGTCATGATGTTAATGGGTGATCTAGGGTCAATGTACGCTTTCCAAATATGCAAATGCCCGATGTTGCATGGTATGTTGAGATTAGATGGATCGCCCACCTTGAAAATTGGGTTACCTAGGATGTATGGGGTCTCGGAGTCATCGAATAGATTCTTATGATATGCTCGCTCTTCCTTAGTGGGTAACCTATTGAAGTAATCCTCCTCCTCTACTTCTTCTATTTCGCTAACCTTAGCCTTCCTATCATCCTCTAATTCCTTACTCTCATCCTTTGATTCACTATCATTCTCACTCCTATCAATTGGTCTAATGGTCACAACGTTGACGAAGTGGACATGTTTGGATGAAGAGGGGTCCTTGATTTGTGGTTCGCTATTGGTGTTTCTAGCGTCCTTTTGTGGGGGTGATAGCACTTGGTTGTTGAGGGCTTTCAACAAGTTGTCAATTTTATTGGTCATCTCTACTTGTTGTTGATTGAATTCGGATGTGAATTTAGCTATGCGAGCTTCTTGAGATGCCATAAAATTGGACATCAATCCTTCAAAGTTGTTGGTACTACCATAGTTGTTGGAAGGATTGTTGTTGAAGGTACGGTTTGAGGAATTACCGTTGGGTTGAAACCGGTTAGGTGGGTTGGAAGAATTGTTTTGGGGTGCGTTTTGGTTTGACTTCCACCTAAGGTTGGGGTGATTTTTCCATGAGGGGTTGTATGAATCTCCATAAGGGTTTGGCTCGGGTTTGAAAGTGTACCACTTATCTCCCGCTCCGTCGGTACGCGTGGATGCGTAGTCCGCAAAAGCTTGTTCGGGGAGTTCCATGCAATCACGAGTGTCGTGGGGACCACTACATAATTCGCACGAAGAAGTGATTTTGTTCACTTGGCTTGAAGGTTTAGGAGCCTCGTAGGATTTCATGAGAAACTTGACTTGGTCTTCAAGTTCTATGATCCTACGGTCGGAAGTGCTTGAATTGTTCGAAGGCAAAAATATTGCCTTGACCGTCTTATTTAAATCACGGGGATCATTCCAACTTTCGTTGTCATATAGAGCAAGATCTTCTAGGAGATCCCATGATTGTTCCGCACTTAGATCACGTAGCTTGCCACCGGCCGCTTGGTCAATGGTTTGCCTCGTGGTGATATTGATATGGTCATAGAAGATTTGGACTTGGAGCCAAAGGTCTATGCCATGGTGAGGGACTTTTTGGAGTAAGTCCTTGAATCGAGTCCATGCCTCGTAGAGGGTTTCGCCTTGGCGTTGTTGGAACGCCAAGATATCATTCCTTAGCTTGGTAGTTCTCCCCGGTGGGAAAAACTGCGCAAGGAAACGAGTTGTGAGGTCATCCCAAGAGGTGATGGATCCTGCGGGAAGTCGCTCAAGCCATTGACTAGCTTGGTCCCGCAGAGAGAATTGGAAGAGACGCAATCGGGTCGTCTCTCGAGTGGCAACATCAAGGTCTATAGAGTCTACAATTTTGAGGAAATCCTTAAGATGTTGATTTGGATCTTCGGAACGAAGTCCATGGAATGGGCATCCGCTTTGCACCAACTGGATGGTGTCGGATCGCAAGGGAGTGACATTGGCTCCTTGAGTGAGCTCAATGGTGTTGCGATAGCCATGGTGGCTAGGTCGGGAACACTCTCCTAAGGTACGGGCTCTAGGAGGTTGGTTTGGTTGTGGTGGGTGGTTTGGTTGAGGTGGGTTGTTGGGATCAAGGAGGTTACCACCTTCCATGATGGCGGATGGTAATGGTTACGAACAAAAACACGAAGAAAATAGATAGACTAAAGAAATCCTAGAAAAATAAAATAAAAATCTCACTAGAAAGGAATCTAGTGAGTAGACATAATAAAATAAAAATTCAACCTAAACAATAACTATTCCCCGGCAGCGGCGCCAAAAACTTGATGACGTGGGATTGCGACCACGCAACAGGTTTTACCTCTCAAGGGATCTTGAGAAGCTTGCAATCCCACCAGGCAGTGTACCTGGTCGGTGTAGTATAGTGTAGTGGTAAGTACGGGGGATTGATCGTTCTCTCACAGGGAATAGTGTTCGTTAGGTTAGAAAAACTACTCTAAAAGGTCTAAGGGTGAAGGAAGATTATTTTTGTATTTTTATATTTTTATGAAAGCAAGTAAAATCTCGGGTTTTGGAGGAGTGAGCGGAATTAGTTGCTAGTCAATTAACCCAAAAACTACAATTGCAATTAAAAATAAAATAACTAAACTATTGTGGTTGTGAAAACTTATATGGAGACAAATGTGTTTACTTAGATTTCCTTACTCCCTAACTATCTTTTACCGGTTAATTGGTGTATGTATTACTTGCGTGGATGACGGGTGTATTCCTTAACAATTCATGGGGTGGCGTACATATCTCCCCAATTCTATGAGCTCTTATCTCCTCCTACAACGATGCGTAAAGCACCCAATCATAGGGATTGTAAACAGTGGCTCATGCGTTAAATACTACCTTAATAACCTAGTACGCATTAGTTACATGTTTCTTAAGACGTTCAAGCATGTTACCATATAGGAGTTTAGCCAGTTTTCTTAAGCCTAACATTGATGAAACATTCATCCAAGACAAGTAATAACACACCAATCAACCAATAATTAATAGTTAGGTTTCATTAGATCTAAGCAAACACAAGAAAAATCTAGCCTAGCATGTTAATTGAAAGACAAGCATAAGATATAATTAACCAACACATAGACATATTGATTAATTTAAGTGAGGACTTATCTTTAATTGAACATGAAGGATTCAAGGGTGAAAAACCCTTGAAAATACAGCCAAATTCGTCTTTAGGGTTTTTCCCAAACTTGTACCAAAAGTTCCACACTAATGAATGAAAAATAGAAAAGTATATATAGATTTTACATTCTGACGGCGTCAGGTTATGGGTTCTGACGCCGTCAGCTCGCCGTCATTAGGGTTCTCGGATGGCCTAGATCTACTTCTGACGCCGTCACTTGTAAATGTGCTCTGGGCCGTCACTCTTTAGCATTACACCTGACGGCCTACTTTCTCTAACACCTGACGCCGTCAGGTGTAAACATCTTGTTTTCTTCATAGGGCATCTAGTGTAATCTGATTCTACTCCTTTGTCAACGTTGGCTTACGGCGTCACCTTGTGACTCTGACACCGTCAGGAAGGTTTTCTAGCTTCTTTTGAGACTTTGTCATTTTCTTCACTTTTATGCTCCAAAAACGTCCAAATTAGCATGTTTTCCAGAATTCTTCTCAAAAGTACCTAAAATGACAAAAGGAACGATTTAGGGCAATATTTGATCACATTTACTTGAATTAGGGCTTAAATGACCCCTTAAAACGGGTACACTTTTCGTCTCATCACTATCATCTATTTATTAAGGTATATTCAAAATAAGTTTTTATGTTAAATCAATTGCCATGGTTTATGCTTTAAGGGTTGTTTGGAACAATTAGCTTACAACCAGTATTAATGAGTTCCTGAAAACATTGTATGGTTCATATGAATCGGCTATATTTATGAATAATGCTAGGAAATTGCGGTAGGAAACTTGAAAGGTTGTAGTGAAATTGATGAAGGTCAAAATGTAGTTGATTCTCACCACTGTTTTCATTGTTGGGGTCACCATTATTCTTCTTCTTTGCCTGTTGTCTGAGTCTATACGTCTGTGAAGTTAAAAATTTAAAAACACTTAAAGACTTACAAAACTAAGCATGGCGTGTTTGACTTTTTAATGTCAGGTGAACTGATTTTTGAATGTCAGATTGATACACTTTTTTCCTCATTGTTTTTGTAGTTAAATGGAATAATTATTGGTATTAGTTGATTCTGAGGGCAAGCCTACTTTACGTATGGCAATGCAAACAAGAGAGAAGTCTATTAGGAGGTATAAAGCTACCATTAACATTTGTACGTCTCAGGTATCTTATTTATTTATTTATTTATTTATTTATGTTTATTTATTTATTTTTCTGTTCTTAAAACTCACAATTATGTTGTAACATGAAAGGTCTGCAGGATTAGAAAATTTTAAAGGGTGTTTGGCATTACCTATTTTAGTCCACATCTGTAAATTCTGCAAGCAGATAAGCAATTTCTGGTGTTTGGGTAAAACTGCTTAACTGCTTATTCTTTTATTAAATTACCAGCCTTCATTGTTTTAAGTAAAACAGCTTATCTGCTTATATTATATCAAAAAAGCACTAAAAAAAAGACGTACGGTACCTGCTTATTTTGTAAGCATTCCAAACCGCCCTGTTTTGAGTAAAACTGCTTATCTGCTTATATTATATCAAAAAAAGCACTAAAGAAAGACGTATGGTACCTGCTTATTTTGTAAGCATTCCAAACCACCCTCTTATATTGTCACCGTTGTCTTTGTTTTGGTCATATGACTGTCTTTGAATTTATGTTCTGAAACAAACTAAATGTGCATTCACATGAAAAATGGACATGACAATGTATACCCTGGTCAAGAATCATGCATATCTATATAAATAAGGGTTGTCATAAAGAAAAATAATAAAATTTCGAATCAGAGAGTCATGTATAGATTGAAGCAATGCTGACGATCTTACTCATAACTATTGCATTTTTTTAGTTGATAATTTATGGAACAGTAGCAAATCAGTTTGAGAGGATTACAAGAAAAGACTATTGCAATCACTCAACATGCGCGCGCCAGCTAAGCAAAGACATGATTATGAGAAACTAACGCGAGAAGCCTTTGAGTGCACCAGAACCGATCCCTGTGAGGCAGAAGTCGTAGCAAAGCCAGTGGTAAAGCAATTAAAAGAAGATCCTATTCCTGTTTTTGTTCCACCACCAGTTTTTGAGAAGGAAACTGACAACAAAAAGACAAAAGATGCAAACGTTACAACATAGGGTAAAAGGAGACATTAGAATTTGATGAGTCGAGGCTAAAGGAGACCAAGAGGGAAGAAAACACTGCAAAGGAAAAACAAGCTTTAGAAAGGGAGAAAAAGCTCGCTGAAAAGGCAGCAACAACAATGGAAAAGAAGATCGAGAAAGAAGCTCAAAAAGCAACAGAGAAGAAAGCTTAAGGTAATAACTAATTTGAAATTATAAAAAGTGATCCATTGCTGATACTATTTTAATAAACTTTCTAATTGTTTGCTAATCATTTCTTTGTTTTCATTTAATATGTTTGCTGTTAGGAGCAACATCGACACAACAAGTTTTGGTGCATCTGTTGACATAGATCCTCGGTGCAATGAGATCTCACTCAGAAATCTGGTACGTAAATGCTAATCCGTATAAAGTTTTTGCAAATACAACATAGTCAAAAGATGAACTATACATGTAAATGACTCTTCAAATGCTGCAATGTCAACCCCTTTAAGCCCATCAATCTCAATACTGATTTCAGAGTTGCTTCTGAAAATACGAACCACATATAAGTTTGAATCAGACCACAACTGTTAAAAAAAAGTGGAAACCAAAAGTGTGTAAATTAAATTGCGGTAAGATTGACTCTTTGAGTGACGCTTAACATTTGAACTTTTTTGTTCTCTACTTTATTTTATTATCTTTAAAATGTAACTCTATAACTTAATAATAATTACTGTAAATCAAATTATTGATTGTTTGAAAATTTCTATATATAGTTTAGAATTGATAGTAACAGAGCATGCATGTGGTAGTTTACACAATTAACTGAGAACAGGCCAGCTACCTGATTCCTTTAATGGGGAAAGAGATGCATAATATAGCTAGATTTGAATTTTGATGCTTAAAACAACAAACGTAGTAGTATAAGTCTTTCTTCTTTTTCATTTTGACAAAAATAAGAGAAGGTGCATAGTCAAAAATGGAATGTAAATTACAATAATGTAATTTCATGGCTAACGACTTATATGTACACATGAAAAAATGTAGCATTTTTGTCAAACCTTAAACCCTATAAATACCTGTGTTCGCTCATAGTTCATCACAACAAAAGTTCATTTTATCTTCTTATATATATAAGCTCTCAAAAAATAGTTGATAAGGGCTGTCATTAACAACGAGATCGAAGTAAGGTCTTCACTTTCTGTTGATAAACTTTTCAAGCTCTTTCATGGCTTCGAAATCCTTGCACCTAAGGTTGAATCTCAAACTTTCAAAGCCATCAATCTCATCCAAGATGATGGTGGTGTTGGAAGCATCAAGAGCACTACATGGTGGCGATGGTAAGTATATTAAGTAAATAGTTAAATTAAGTTTGATGCTAACTGTAATCGGTTAACTTAAAATATATAAAATCTATGAGATGTACGTTAGTAGTATTATTACGTACTTATTTATGTTCAGTTGTCCTAATGTTTCCTATAATGCATGTACAGCCGTCCAATACACATATGCAAAGTCACAAGATTGATGCCATTGACCCAAGCAACTTTAGCGTTACCTGTACGGTTTTTGAAGGTGATGCTTTCTTGGGCATACTAGACTCAGCCACTTAAAATATTAAATTCATTCCTTCTGCTGATTGAGGAGCTGTATTCAAGGACAGAGTCGTCCTTAAGTGCAAAGGTGATGCTAAACTGACTTAAGAGAGTTAACCAATTCAAAGAGACATTTAAGACCACCTTCAAGGCTCTCAAGTCATATGCAATTGCTAATCCTGAAGTTTACTAATTAATCTTGAGTCAACATGTTATGCTTAATTTTATTGTGTGTTATATATGGAAATGGTTCCATTAGTGTGTTTATCCAGCCTTTTTTTCAACCAAATAAATGGACATCTTTTATCCATGTCCATCAATGTACTTCATTTATGTTTGATGTAAGAATAAATGATCTAATATGCAGTTACTTCTATTTTATTTTAAGAATGATCACTTTACTAAAAGCTTTCGTACGTGTATTTTGTCACAACCCGCTATTTCCCAGGTCAATACTATTTTCTAAACTTGAATTTAAATTCTTGACATTTAATTTAAAACAATTTACATGAGCTCTTTTACTTGAACCGACACAAATTTGTGAATACATTCTAAGTACACTAGGACTTAGGCTATTTCTAGTCCACAATGCTCCAGTACCTTGCTCCTACTCCAGTTCACAATTTTATGCTATAAAACAAATTTCTACTCTTTAAATACTTACGGTTTTAAATTCAACAAACGTTAATTTTTATTCA
>LBNU01028394.1:99674-112908 GCA_014162995.1 Artemisia annua
CTTTGCATTACTTAGCGTTTGGTTATGTATTAAAATCTTACATTTTGATGGTGAAACTCTGAAACTTAATGCTTTTGTAAACGTTTATGTTTAAATCAAACGCTTGTTTTATAATGACTCACTTAGAGGTCATTCTTTATTTCCTTGTACTTTGTATTCCATGAACGTCACTCCCTCGGAATTCCATTCCGCTGCGACCCGATTTTGGGGGTGTGACATATTTATAACTCCCTTCGTGTTTATCCCCAAAACTGTAGAAATTATGTTTTTACTTTTTTAGCTCATCGTATGCCGCACCATTAGGACACATAAAATTTATAGTTAATGATCATGTGTTTAAATGGAAAGATATACGTTTTTGTATGGGACTCCCTCGCTTATACTATGACAAAAAGCATTGAAATCAACATATGGTTAGCTATTATTTAAAATGTAATATATTCCTATTTAAAATAACTACATATATCAAAGCCAACAATATTATATTGAGAATGAGAATCAATAAAATCGAAGCAAATATTATATCACGAGGTAAATTGGGCGATGTTAGCTCTATATTCTCAGATGATGGTATCCCCTTTCGATAAGAAAATTTATTTTCAGCTTAATATAAGACAGTTCACAATTTATGTTTCTTTTGTCATGACAATAAACAAAAGTCAAAGTCAAACTATGACAAAGGTTGGAGTTTATTTGGAACGGCCGGTTTTCTCACATAGACAACTTTATATGGTCGTTTCAAGAGCAAAGATAAAAAAAAAAGTCTTAAGGTGTTGTGTTGTGACAAAGATAGTAACTACACCAATACTTTAACCAACATCGTTTATTAAGAGGTGCTTCATAGATGTTTTATGATGTTTCTACTGATATCTTAAAAACACAAGGCTTATATGGATTGTTTGATGTGGAAGCAAGTACCTAACTATTTGTAAGTTTCATTATAACCGTTGTATGTGATACTATAAACATTGTTATAATTTACAGATAAGGAAATTTCCAAGACAAAACGAAGCAGCAACTGTGAGGGAAGAAGTGGAGTTGATTTCAACAATTGCAGAAAAAATAATTTTGCTACGATGTTTATAGGAATGATTGGATTAAAATTTGATTTGTCTTGGTTGTTATAAATGTTTATTTTTATATTAAACTTATGATATGCAATATAGTTGGTTGCCCCGTTCAACTAAAACTTGCAAACTCATGAAGTATTGCTTTTGTATGGAATAGTTAAATGTGTTGAAACATAATAACTACTTGCTCATAAGTTTTTATGTCATAGAATTACATAAGTCATTATAGTTAAGTATATCGATATTTGAAATTACAAGATAATTATCAAAGGCATCAAATATTGTTATAAGCATGTCATTTGTTTAAGAATATGGAGTACATGTATAATTAAGTATGTATAATTAAGTATGTACATGTTGATTTATATGGATAAATACTATTGACATTGTTGAGCTAAATTTTCCTTAAAATACAAAATGACGTCTCATTTAGCATAAGTTTTAGATTTTTAGATGCAGTTTAGGAGCAGTGTAAAAAAGAGTCGAACATAGTTGTTGTTTCTTACGAGATAAATAATTCATTTGGTCGACTTTATGTTAATAAAATTTGCATTATTATTAATTGAATGGGCTCCATTTTAAGGATGAACTCGCTAAATACCATGGAAAACATATTGCTTCGAGCCAACTATGGATTATTTTAGTGACCATTCCGACAATGAAGAGAGTGATGTTGAGACCAACGATATTGAGAGCATTGACTATGACAATCTACATCTAGGATGGTCTCCGGAGTCATCTCCAAAATTTCATTTTTAATATCTTTAATGGTTTTGTTTGAGTTTTACATGTTTTTAATGCTCCAAATATTAAAAACTTAATGTCTTAATCATGTTTTAATTTTATTTACTGTTTTTATCAGTTTAAGTATCTATGGTTAAATTCTTACAATGCTAATATGCAATTAGACAATTTTGAGAAAATATGTTTATCATTAACAAAATAAATATGTAAACTTATATGTATGAACCTAATGAGTAATTATATTATTAAATTTACATGACGCTAACCGTCCATCGGACGGGTCATTCGACTAGTTATATAATATAACTAGGAAACTAATATTCTTAGATTTAATTTAAACATCATGGACCCTTTAGTAATATTACTGTGTTGTTTAAAAAAAAAAAAAAAGAAAAAACTTTATATTATATTATGTGGTATAAATTAAAAAATCATATATAGATAAATAATAAAAACTATATAAATCTTGAGTTAAAAAAGTTGATGTAGTCCGTATTTTACCTGACACGATTAGATAGATCGACTCAACCTAAAAAAACAACCTTCCGTACTTTGTTTCTCCAAACAAAACGAACACGCAAAAGCGGCGCCTTTCTCTCAAGAATAAGAATGGGTGTTCCGGCGTTCTACCGGTGGCTGGCTGAAAAATACCCAATGGTTATATTGGATGTAATTGAAGAATTAGCTGTTGATATTGATGGGATTAAAGTACCTGTTGACACAAGTAAACCAAACCCTAACCAGATTGAATATGATAATCTTTATCTTGATATGAATGGTATCATTCATCCTTGTTTTCATCCTGAAGACCGGGTTT
This sequence comes from Artemisia annua, assembly GCA_014162995.1. Classification (NCBI taxonomy): domain Eukaryota; kingdom Viridiplantae; phylum Streptophyta; class Magnoliopsida; order Asterales; family Asteraceae; genus Artemisia; species Artemisia annua. The sequence goes on from LBNU01028394.1 coordinate 102,306, forward strand.
GTTTTTTCTTCTCTTTTTATAAAGTTTCATGATTTTAATGCAAGAATGTTCATTTTTGCTATTGTTATATAAGTTTTTCAATATGTGTTGGTTTATGTTAATGAATCAAAGGATGTGTTTTTATTTCTGGGTTTTAGGTTTTGTAGTTAAGACAATGCTTTTTTGTGCGTATGTTTTCGATAAAGTTTGAATCTTTTTATCTGTTGTTTACGTCGGTGAATAAAAGTTTGTGTTTTTATTTGTGGGTTTGATGTTTTGTATTGAAAAAAATATTTTTGTTGCATATTGTTTCGATAAGTTTTGATATGGCTGTTTAGTTTGTTCTATTAGTTGTCTTAGGGGGTTTTGATACATTTTGTAAGCGAGGTTTATTGTCCCTATGTGAAACTGAAAATGGGAATAACCATCTTTAAAATCTTTTTTAGGTTTTGCCTATCCCAGCAAGCCTTACCGCATTGTTTTACTCTTTGCTGATAACGTCTATGTTGTTTTTTGTTCAATCATAAATCTATCATTAAGTTTTTAATAGCATTGTACTCTATCTACTGTATTATTTATTTTAATAATTTTGTTTTCTGAGTTGTGTATGTGTTTCGTATTTGTGTGTCCAGCATTTTGTATCATCTTATCTACATAGCATTAATGATGAAAATAGCTAAACTTGATTATTTTCCTGTATGCAGCCCTCTCCAACCTCTTTTAACGAGGTGTTTCAATGCATGTTTGATTACATAGATCGACTTTTTGTAATGGTGCGGCCACGAAAGCTACTTTATATGGCTATTGGTGGGTAGTATGCTCGAAATTTTTCTTACAACTTTTTGAATTTGACACATTGCTATTATTAACATATCTGAAAATATGGTGTAGATGGTGTTGCCCCAAGAGCAAAAATGAACCAGCAGCGGTCTAGGCGGTTTAGAGCAGCCAAAGATGCAGCAGATGCGGTATGCACCTTAACCCTGCACTGGGTTTTTTCACTTTTAGATTTGCGTTGACTAATCATTTTGACTTTGACTTTGACTTTTTAGGCTGCCGAGGAGGAGAGGCTGAGGGAGGAATTTGAGAGAGAAGGCAGAAAGCTCCCTCCTAAACAAGAATCTCAAACTTTTGACTCCAATGTTATCACTCCCGGGACTGAATTTATGGCAGTTCTGTCAGTTGCTCTTCAGTATTATGTTCACCAAAGATTAAACAACGATCCAGGATGGCAACCCATAAAGGTAGCTTTGATAGTAATGCTTTTACTTAGAATAATGATTTATCAAGGAAGTATGTTTAAGTCAGAAGAAAACAGTTTTAACTTATCATGGTTGCTTCTTAATTTTTCTGAAGGTTATCCTTTCTGATGCTAATGTTCCTGGTGAAGGGGAACATAAGATAATGTCTTATATTCGTCTTCAAAGGAATCTTCCTGGTTTTGATCCAAACACCCGTCATTGCTTATACGGTTTGGTATTGTTTATCTTTCAGCTCACTTCCGTTATTTACATCCGAGTATTTCAGTATTTCTGTTTTTCCCTTAATTTGTTATGCTTGTTTATTTGCTTTTGTGGTTGTTTTAAATCACAGGATGCAGATTTGATCATGTTGGCATTGGCTACCCATGAAGTTCACTTTTCAATACTTAGAGAGGTATAGCCTCACAAACTTAAGAGGGGAAAGGTTTATGTACTATATTTTGCCCAGAAGTTAAAAGGGGTTGGTTGGTTATTGCAGAGCAATTATCATAGTGGTGTTTCTTAATTTAAATGACAAATTTCGTTTTTAACTGCAACTAAAACAAACTCTTTCTTTCTCTTTTGTTTAATCCCGAAGTTTAACATAAGTTTCGAGTTTTATATGGACTTATCATGCATTATAAATGAGAAACCAATAATTTTCTGTAATAACGAATAAGGCAAAATAATTAGGACAGGCTACTATTGTAAGTCCATATAAACATGTGGTGTGATTTAGGTATGTAAATGTAGTGACTGATACTAAAGCATTTTCTGTGCTCACTTAAGGTGTAACTTCTACTTCTTAGCACCTTATCCTCTGAACTTCTACTATGAGTGCTTTTACTTCCCCATATCTGGTTGTCCTACCAAATAAGAGAGGGCCATATGTCATAATAGACAAATTTTATGGCATTATTGACAATGCATGTAGCATCAAATTATGGATTTGGTAATAATACTATAAATAACTTTTGTACAATATAGGCACATCTTGTGTGCTGAAAGCATTGCTGTTTGCCCTATGGCTTGTTTGTTCGTAGACTTCATTCCTGTCCATCATCGTGTAGTTGAAATAAATCAGCATTTACTTAGCATGGTGCATTGGGGTAGTTTAGTTTATTGGAAGAGGTATCATAGTAGTTCAATTTTAGTGTGTAATGAATATCTAACCCATGCTCTTTTGCTGTGATTTTTCAGGTTGTTTTTACTCCTGGACAACAAGACAAGTGTTTTATTTGTGGTCAAGTGGGTCATTTAGCAGCAGCTTGTGAAGGAAAAGCAAAGAGAAAGGCAGGGGAATTTGATGAAAAAGGAGATGCTGAAATTGTCCCTAAGAAGCCATACCAGGTAACTGTCAAATGAAACTTTTGCAGTTAGTTAATTTTATTTCTTGGGAGGCTCTTTATTTTATAAATGATTGTGTTTTCATGTTGTTTCTTAACACGTATGCTTTTGCAGTTTCTTAACATTTGGACTCTTAGGGAGTACCTGGAATATGAGATGAGAATTCCTCATCTTCCTTTTAAGATCGATTTTGAGCGAATAGTTGATGATTTTATCTTCATGTGTTTCTTTGTTGGGAACGACTTTTTACCACATATGCCCACTTTGGAAATTCGTGAGGTACAAGTCATCATTTTATTATTGTTCCATTTACTGAATGATTCTATGTGATTATTATATAAATTTTGATTTTATGTTCTGCTTTTCAGGGTGCAATAAATTTACTTTTAGCTGTATATAAAAAGGAACTTAAAAACATGAATGGGTATCTGACTAATGGAAGCAAGGTGACTATCTTTTGTTATATTTTTTATTTAGAATTTTGACCTCTTAGTCAGTGAAGTTACTTAATTTTTTTTGTTGCTTCTCTTTTTATCCAATCCCAGCCAGATCTTAGTAAAGTGGAGCATTTTATTCAGGCTGTGGGGTCTTACGAAGATAAAATTTTCCAGAAAAGAGGCCGCCTTCATCAGGTTAAAATGACTGTCAGTTTATAACTACTGTAAGAATATATATTTGAAAAGCTAAATCGTATTAACGTGTTGTGTTTTTGTGTGTGCAGAGACAAGCTGAAAGGATAAAACGTGACAAAGCTCAAGCCAAATCTCAAGCAATGAGAGGAGATGATGCTGGACCACAAATGGAACCTGAATCATTAGTTCCAGTTGGCCGATTTCAGGGATCACGTCTTGCTTCTGGACCTGCGTCATCACCATACCAACCTAAGGGTTCCCATGGCGAGTCGAGCCATTCCCGACCAAATAAAGTTGCACGCGTGTCATCTGGGTCTACCATTGGTGCTGCCATTGGTGAAGCTGAGAGCAGTCTCGAAAAAGATAATGTATGTTTCCTGCAAATCTAAAGCTGCTTTGGCACTGGAAAACTTCTTTATGTGTTACATAGAAGCGGAAAGATGGGCACGTTGTCCCACAAGCACTTTTCGTTGTCCATCGAGAAGTTCTTTTTGATAACCAACCAACAATTTTTATATATGTTATTGCAAAAGCAGTATTACCACAATAACAATTAAATATTTGAATAGAACGATCTAAAAGGTTGTGTGCATCAAAAATAGACGCAGGGAAACTTTCAACATGTTTGAAATGTAACACTGACACACTTATAAATGGGTCAAGATTGCCATCTCTTGTGTTATTTATCGTTTTATGGCCAACTACACATTCTGTCATTTAATGTCTTTACTTGTTTTCAGGTACTTGACAACAAAGAAGAACTGAAAACAAAACTGAAGGGGATACTTCGTGACAAATCTGATGCTTTCAATTCTGACCAGCCAGAGGAAGATAAGGTTAGATAGAGCATAGAATACTGAGAAATTATGGTTTGCCTTAGACTGAATACATGTGATAACAATAAATACAAATATTTTATGTGAAATTGCTGACTTGTAGAGTCGTAATCAAGTATTGAGATATGCACTTTGTAACTGTGAATATTTGACATTTTTATAATTACGATTCTAGTAGTATTATTTAGTGTCTGTCACTATATTTAGCATTTTTCTGATGTAATGTTGGCAGATAAAACTGGGAGTGCCAGGGTGGAAAGAGAGGTACTATGAAGAGAAGTTCGAGGCAAAATCTTCTGAAGAGCTGGAAGAAATACGCAGAGATGTTGTAAGAATCCAAACCCCTTAGCCTCCACTCGTTTTCAGGCAAAGAATTCCACTTCTTTTCAAGCAAAGAAAAGAAAAAGAAATAAAAAAGGAAGGAAAATAAATAAATTAATAGAAGAGATAAGAATTATATATAACACCATGTGCGGATAGATGGCTTTTTAGCCTCCTATTTTATTTTGCAACTCGGGATTAGTGACTTGATTAAAAATTTTGGCTTGCTTTATTATTAAGACAACAGCCATCAGACACTTGTATTTCAGTTTGTCTGCCTGATAGTCTGTGTTAATCGCTACTAAGAAGGAATCTAAACATTTATGCTCTTGACTTTTCACAGGTTCTTAAATATACCGAAGGTTTATGTTGGGTGATGCATTATTACTATGAAGGTGTCTGTTCCTGGCAGTGGTAACTTCCCTTGGAATTGTTCTTAATTTTATTTTATATTATGATCTCAAGTTTGCTTTGCATGTACCTTGAGGTGTTTAGAACAATATTGTTACTGATTTGCGTTGGTCAAACATTTTTTTTCAGGTTTTATCCATACCATTATGCACCATTTGCTTCTGATCTTAAGGACCTTGGAGATCTAGATATCAGTTTTGAATTAGGTTCACCATTCAAGCCGTTTAATCAGCTGATGGGAGTGTTTCCTGCTGCAAGGTTTGATCCTCTTGCACGTGTTCTTTCTCTCAACTTTCTTTCCATATTATAAGTCTCTAATTGAGTTCCTTTTGTAGTTCTCATGCTCTTCCTGAGCAATACAGAAAACTAATGATGGATCCAAATTCACCGATTATTGATTTTTACCCAACAGGTAAAATCAGCAATTTGACCGAGTAAAGCATTCACTGTATTGCTTAAAAGTTATTTTCACACTCATGTAATACCTTCTTTGCTGTGTTTCAGATTTTGAAGTCGACATGAATGGCAAGCGGTTTGCATGGCAGGTGTGTTTTATTTTGTTACCTTAAGTTATCTACATCTGGGTGGGTAGGACGTCTTTTGGGTTGCTCAATTGTTAATTAATAGTGTTATTTTTAAAATATGGTCATTAATTGGTTGTCAGGTTATGTTTTGTATATATATTGAAATTCGGGTTAAATAAAAATGATTAGCTCATAAATTAACAGATCAATTGGGTCAAGTGCCCAAAGTGCAATTTTAATGCAAAAAACCTTCCTAGTTTTTGCAATAATATTTGACCGGCTAATTATCATCTATAAAAGTTAATATTTTGGACAAAATGTTTTGAGTCTAACAATTCTGCCACACCCGTTTTGATATATTAAAATTATTCATTACGATTCCGACCTGTTTTGACTCGTTGCTACCTTTATGCTATGTATCTCGTGACAAACTTTGATGCTTTTTAATCGTTCATAGGGAATAGCAAAGCTGCCTTTCATTGATGAAGATCGTCTTCTTGAAGAAGTGCGAAAAGTTGAAAACACTTTAACGGTATGACGATCATCTGAAATTCTATGATAAAAATGATTTTCTCGACTCTTCTTGACTTCGTCTGTCTGTGATTTCTACAGGAAGAAGAGGCTCGCAGAAATAGCACGATGGCTGACATGCTTTTTGTGGCATTGTCGCACACACTATCTCCATACATATTCTCTCTAAATGACCGTTGCAAGCAATTGTCGGCCAATGAACGTGTTGAAGTGAAGGAAAAAATTGATCCAGCAGCAAGGTTCATATTGCATTTTACACCTATGTTTTTCTTTGTCATGAGTTCTTAAGCAACCTATGCTAATATTACTATTGGTTTTGTTAATCTTTACCCTTGTATGAAGAAACCAAAATGCTTGATTTATGAAGTTTATCATCGTTTAATGTTTAGAAGGAAAGCTGGATTTAATATTTTAACAAATGTCAATGTTTTCTAATAAAAGTTTGTCATAGTTTTGATTGAGGTGGCAAGATGTGTGGCCTGAGTAACAGGTCTAACAGGTCTGGCATAAAATGGGTCATTCTTAAACTATGGTCCGGGCTGGCTTGACCTACAAGGCTACAAACACTTTAAATGGGTTATTCTTATCTAATGTGTTATCTATTACAAAAAACAATACTTTTGGAATAACAATATAAGTCTTTGAATAAACCGTTTAAGTAAGTTGTAAGCATTAAAAGCAGATATTGGGCGCCTTGCAACCCGTTTGACCTATTTGATTTATTTCCTCTTTAACCAAGTATTATAAGTCGATCTATTCAAGAGTAAATGGGTCAAAATGTCCTCTTTTAGCAGTACATGTATTTCATATGTGTATTCTTGGTCTGTGTCTGTATGTTACATTCTGGCAAGCTTAATTATTTATACTTCATGGTGTCATTTTCTGATGCTTATTTATTTGTACCACTGGAGTAGTTGTTACTGCATTATATTTTATTCTCACTTTCTAGTCTCTTAATGTTTGTTCATCTACACTACGATCTCGTTTTTTTATGTGATTTCAAACTGAAACCATGCATTTTGACGTTTTTTTCCCTTTAATTTGGGTCTGTGTGCAGTGGTGGGATGAACGGTTATCTATCTCTATGTGGCGGCGATCCCTGTCCTCCAGTGTTCAGCTCACCTGTTGTGGGGATGGATGATATCATGGACAATCAAGTCATGTAAGCTACAAGCAACAATGCCTAGTGCTATTGTATATTGGATATGCTGCTTTTTTCAGTATCTTTGAGGTTTATTTATGTACTTTTTACTTCTTTGTGTTTCAGATGTGCTATATACCGGCTTCCGGATTATCATAACCACATATCCCGACCACCTGCTGGAGTAAAAATACCAAAGAAGGTAATTTTATGGCGATTGTGTTACTCTTAGGTTTTAGATGTGATTTTGCTTTCACCGGATGCACACTAATGTTTCTGCCATTTGATTGATAAGCTCTTTGTTATGTGGTAAAATATGCAAACCTGTATTGACCCTTTGTTTACTTTCTTTTGCTACAGAGTGTAACGGTAGATGATTTGCAACCAGAGCCTGCTTTATGGCACGAAGATACTGGAAGGAAACCTTGGGAGAATGGAAGGTACGCTAATTTAAAGCTTGAAATTTGTTTTTTTAATGTATATAATAATATTATTTAAAGTGATAATAGCTAGATAATTACCTGTTTTTGTATTTGGAAAATTCTGATTGTTTGTAGCTACGATAAAGTGAGAGCAAGAGGGAAGTTTTATACATATAAATATATCGCTCAAAATTTGTTTTTATTAAACAATTTTTTTCTCTCTTAGTAATAGAGTTGTTGACAATAAGATATGTAGATGAAAAGTGTTTAGAATATAGGGTAAAAAATGGTAACCAAGCAGTTTTAGTATTACCAATAGAATATCAGTTTTTGCTACACATCGTCCAAAAGCGATTATTGGACCCCTAAATAACATAGTTAACTCGTTATTTGACTCGTAAGGGTTACATTAAATGTACAGCTAGGTTCAATTAAATTTTGATTCTTTTAAGATGAAACTCATTCTAAAATACATTAAATGAACAGTTACAAACACTAAAATCTGATACATGTTATTTTTAATCTCAGCAAACAAATTATCAGTTTCATATAACGGACCCTGCATATTTTTTCACATCTTGTTATCTTGTTTATAGAAACTTCTTACACAACCTTTATTGGTGTAGGAATGGAAACAACAGGCCTTACAACAATAACAACAACCATAACCATAGCCATACCCAAAATCCCCATGGAGCCACTTCTGGCCGACAGCTTGGAGAAGCTGCACACCGACTTGTGACTAATAGCTTACAAGTAAAGCCAGATAGAAATAACCATCATCAAGCATATGACCCACACGCACATCATGGCCCACCTCCTCCGTACCAACCTTACCAGAATAGCAATAGACCTTACAATCAACCACCTGGATCAGGTTATCCTCCACATAACTACGACCGGAGTTACAATCAACCATATGCATCAAATACCAATTACAATAATAGGTCAAATCCTCAAACGCAAGGATACCAACATGGATACGCCCCACGTGGGCCCCATCAAGGTCAACAACAGTACTATCCGCAACAGGGTGGTGCTTACAATAACAGTGGTGGTAGTTATGGATACAACAGTGGGGCCACTAATAATCAAGGCGGGTGGGCCCCTCGTGGAAATCAGGGTGGTGGTAGAGGGCCATCACGACCTCAACATGGCGGAGGCAACCAGTTTTCAGCATTAAATAGAGATGGAGCAAATAGAAGACATCATCAGCGCTAAAGAATATGGAATAATAAGGTTTGAGCCTTTGACTTGTAATTTCATTATTCAATATTCATAGAGATGTTGTACCATATTTGTATTTTTTTAGGTCCAAATCCTTTCACTATATGTGATTAACTGCATTCTCTAAAAATTTACATATAGGTCCAGAAACTGATATTTTGACTATTGTGTTAATTAGTCATTTATTTGTCTTATGAAGTAATAAAACTTTTTACGTTTATTATTCCAAAGCTTTTCTCTATTTTGTGTTGGTTGGTACTGTATGGAGGTAGCACACAAGGAATTTTGCAGGATTCTCGGCAAATTTGTCAAATTTTTGGCTAGTGGCTATATGTAATGTTCACCTGTTTTCCCACTTTACCTCAGTGGCACAGAGGTAGTAAAATATGCGGTCCCGTTCGGGTCGGGTCACATGTTTAGGCGAGTTTGAGTCTAAATAGGTCTTCTATAAACATGGGTCCGGATCTAGACGGATTGACCTGCCTATTTTCAATTTTTTTTTTTTCGAGTAAAATATGGAAAAATTGAAAAAAAGAAGAAATTTTTTTTTTTTGACCCGCTAGACCAATTCGGTAATTGTTACTACCTCGAAATAAAGATTTTTTTTTCTTTTCTTTTTTTTTCATAGTAATTTCAATATTTTTCATGTTTAGATGAAAATTTTCTGTGATTGATGGTTTTAATATTTTTCATAGTACTTTTAACAAACAAAATTATTGCAAGACGAAAAATTACTATGAAATAAGAATCGGATTATACTAGAAAGGACAGAAAAACTAAAAAGTAAAATATTCAAAAATGTACCAATCTTATACACATGTTTTGAATTGTATTATTAAGGGTTTATGTTATAAAGTTTGACTAGACAAATGTATTAAAAGACAAAAGATACAAAACAGAAAACGATATAAAGTAGTAGAATCTCATTTGTTATCATGATTCACACTTTGAAGAGTGGTTCGTCTGTAAAGAGGGATAGAGAGAGGTGGAGAGAAAAAAACAATACAAATGTATGTAAATTATAACAAACTTCCACACCCTCTTCATGGCTAGGACAAGGTACTTATACTTCATTACAAGCACCACATGGGCTATGTGGTGGACCGAGAATCGGGCTAAGCCCATTAAGGGTTCTTGTTAATGTTAAATCAAACAAAAAAATTGAACAATATTAAAACCATCAATCAGTCAAAGTACAACCTAAACAAAATAAAACCCACTTTAATTTTCAAAGACAAAACCCATTGTTGTGACCGCTACGAAACCGCCACCACCAACATGTAAAGATTCGACCACTTGCATCCCTCAAACCATTTCGAAAGTCAATTTTGCGATTTGAAATGAAATATGTAAGGTTAGTGTTTTTAATTTTTGTTAAATTTGATAATTTTTGAGGTTTTTCTTTTCAAATGGTAGAAATTCGTTGAAGGTTAATATTTTGTGGGTGTTAGGTCGGGTGACTAGTGGTTAGGCGGCCGTCGACTGTGCAAGTGGCGAAGGTGGTTGTTAGGAGAGAATCTCTTTAGATAGATCCTTTTAGAGAGAGGAAACAAATTGAGAAATAACAAAAGAGGGTTTGGGATGTGTTTGGGTTTGTGAGACCTACTATTTTTTGTAACACCCCCCAATTTCGTGATACGCAGCGGAATTCAAACTGGGTGTTACTTCATGGCACAACAACGAACTCAAATTGAGTCGTTTTAAAGGATTTATCATTCGAATTATATAAATATCAAAGATTACAAAATGAGGTCCCAGATGGTTCCATGTTTACAATTTACATTAAATGAGTTTTCGAATGATAATAAAATTTATAGCCCTCTTGAATAACCGTGCTTCTCCGTGCCAGCCTCTAACATCATGGACCTGAAATACATGCTTAAACTGTCAACACAAAGGTTGAGTGAAATTCATAGAGTTTATTAAATGGTTGAACACAATATGTTGGCATGTGAGTTATTAGGACTCATACTCATTGGTGAAAACAAAAA
>LBNU01028395.1:0-27645 GCA_014162995.1 Artemisia annua
TTCAAGTTATTATTTTTGATAACAACGTACATAAGATGACTAATCTACCAGCATGGGAGATCATGGAGGAACAGGGCATGGATACTGAGCAATACTTTCCAGACGAGCTAAATCAGATTATTGGAAGAAAGTATCTATTCAAAGTGAAATATACAGAGTTTAATCACAACAACAACAATCATATTTATCGGGCTGATAAGGTCACAGAAGATGTTGATACAATAAACTATTTTAAAAATGGTTTCCTCAACGAGGAGGTTTGATATTTTGTATTTTAAAATTAATTACATCATATTTAATTTTAAAAAAATATGACATGCTGATAACGCTCAAAGTTAACATGTTTTTAGAAGCGTAATTAGTGTTTTTGTGTATGTTATTTGGTTATTTTTATATGCTTTTGCCACTAAATCGTATCAAAGTATGTTTTTGTAGCATATGTAGCCAAATGTAGGAAAAACGGAGAAAAAGTGAAGAAAATGAAGTATATGCGATTACACGAAGATTCCCAAGTTCAAAGTCCAATCTGTGATGCATTTCATAAGGAAAAACAACAAAGAGTGTTATGGAATGATTAGGGCAGGTTTGGAGGAACAATGGTATGTTGATTTTATACTAATGTTGGGAGTTAAATATGGGATAGTACGTTTTGGCAACACTATATTTTCTATTAGATTCTCTACAGTATATTAAGACATGATTATTTAATTAATTTATACAGGACGCAGATAAGCCCCAGCATTCAAACGCCTGGCTTTATTTGGTTCCAAGAAATATTATATAATACGGGATATACCACAATTACTATCCTTCCAGGAAGGTGATATTTTTAATATACATGAGCATCTTTTGATGTTAGTTACAGAAAAATTTGATACATTGAAATAAATACTGTTTATGACACAGATGATATAGATGCGTACCGCGTTATACCAATGAACTGTATATAACAGGGAGAGGAGGCGCGCATGTTGTTACACCTGGCCGAGTTATGCAAGTATGTGTAAAAACGATTGGTAGGCATGATACGTAACATGTGAGAATCCGGTAAGTGACAAATTGTTGTTTAATTTAGAATTTCCACTGACTTTCGATTAATGCAAACTTATTCTTTAAATAACACATCAATTCTATTGATAATATTTCCTTCAATTTAGGTTCGTGTTGTGGTCGGCTATGCAAGTGCATAGCATACAGTTGTAGTGGTTGGGCGTTAACAGCTGGCAAATCGTGTAGCACAAAAAAAAACAGAGTGACGCCATTGCTTCAAAAGGCAACAAGCTCAGCCAAAGACAGGCAACAACTTGTGGCATAACAAGAAGCATGGGAAACATATGCAGTTGCATCCAAGGGTAGAAAATATATTTTAATTAAAATATATTACCATAATTCTTTGACATGATTATTAAATAATAGTAACTTACTTTGTTGTATATTTTAAGGTTCAAGATTATTGTCCGCCATATTACGACGAACATTGGTTCTGCTCAAGTTATTATTTTATGATAACAAACGTACATAAGATGATAATCTATATGCATGGGAGATCATGGAGGAAGGGCATGGATACTGAGGAATACTGTTCCAGAGCGAGCTAGAATCAGATTATGGAAGACAAGTATCTATTCAAAGTGAATATTACAGAGTTAATCACAGTCACAACAACAACAATCATATTTATCGGGCTGATAAGGTCACAGAAGATGTTGATACAATAAACTATTTTAAAAATGGTTTCCTCAACGAGGAGGTTTGATATTTTGTATTTTAAAATTAATTACATCATATTTAATTTTTAAAAAATATGACATGCAATTTATTTTCCTTGATTTTTCTTTAATTCACCGTAGGGTTCTGACTTTGAGGATCAGGGGAATGATGTAATACTTTGAGGATGATCAACCTTATGTGACAAGCAACCTACATGACTCTGACTATGATGAAGAAGATGTTGCAGATGATGATATAGAGGGTTCTGATTGTGAATATCATCCTTATGGAGACAACGAACATGATGTATCAGATGCAATGGATTTTTTAGAAAATGACAAACAAAATGCCGAATGTGACAGGAACGATTACGAGGAAGGGCCACAACTTGATGAAGATGAGAAATAGGGAAACGAAGAAGAAGGCCAATGTTTTTCGGATGATCAACAGCCTCCCAATGAAGAACATGGTGAAGAAAAATCGTCTGAGGAATATTGATACGTGAGGATTGCGACCTACGCAACAGGTTTTACTTCTCAAGGGATCTTGAGAAGCTTACAACCCCACCAGGCAGTGTACCTGACCGATGTAGTATAGTGTAGTGGTAAGTACGGGGGATTGATCGTTCTCTCACAGGGAATAGTGTTCGTTAGGATTGAAAAACTACTCTAATAAGTCTAAGGGTGAAGGAAGATTATTTTTGTGTTTTTATATTTTTAGGAAAGCAAGTAAATTCTCGGTTTTGAAGGAGTAGGCGGAATTAGTTGCTAGTCAACTAACACAAAAGCTACTATTTCAAATAAAAATAAAATAACTAAGGCTAAGTGGTTGTAAAACTTATATGGAGACAAATGTGTTTACTTAGATTTCCTTAGTCCCTAACTATCTTTTACCGGTTAATTAGTATGTGTATTAATTGCGTGGATGGCGGGTGTATTCCTTAATACCATTCGTGGGGTGGCGTACGTACTTCCCCAACTCTATGAGTTCTTATCTCCTCCTACAACGATGCGTAAAGCACCCAATCATAGGGATTGTAAACAGTGGCTCATGCATTAAATACTACCATAAAAACCTTAGTACGCATTGGTTCATATTTCTTAAGACGTTCAAGCATGTTACCGTATAGGAGGTTAGCCAGTTTTCTTAAGCCTAACATCGATAAACATTCATCCAAGACAATTAATAACACACCAACAACAAATAATTAATAGTTAGGTTTCATTAGATCTAAGCAAACACAAGATAAATCTAGCCTAGCATGTTAATTGAAAGACAAGCATAAGATATAATTAACCAACACATAGACATATTGATTAATTTAAGTGAAGACTTATCTTTAATTGAACATGAAGGAATCAAGGGTGAAAAACCCTTGAAAATACAGCCAAATTCGTCTTAGGGTTTATTCCCAAAGTTGCACCAAAATTTCCACACATAATGAATGAAAAATAGAAAAGTATTTATAGATTTTACATTCTGACGACGTTAGGTTATGGGTTCTGACGCCGTCAGCTCGCCGCCATTAGGGTTCTCGGATGGCCTAGATCTACTTCTGACGCCGTCACTTGTATTTTTGCTCTGGGCCGTCACTCTTTAACTTTACACCTGACGGCCTACTCTTTGTAACACCTGACGCCGTCAGGTGTAAACATCTTATTTTCTTCTTAGGGCGTCTAATGTAATATGATTCTTTAGAACACTAGATAACATCACAAACACGTTCATACTTGTGGTTTTGGTTCGTTATATATAAGAAAGAAAAGAAAGAAATGTAGAGAGAGAAAGTTAGAGAGAGAAAGAGATGAAGCCTTAGAGAGAAAACCAAAAAAAAAGAAAATGAGATTATGAGAAGGCTTACCCTCTCCAAGGATGGAGAGGGTATTTATATGTACATGAGTTTTGCCACTTGGGCGTGCCACTTGGGCTGCGGATCAGGTATACAGTGGGTAAAGACCCGTCCTTCTTCCGCGAACTAATCTACTTCTAAACTACGTATAACTAACTATTGTAACTACTACGAGCTAAACAATGCTTAATCATATCTGGGGTGACCGAATCTTTCTTATACAAAAAGCGTATTCCTAACAATCTCCCCCTAAGGGAGGTCACCCCTGGAATATTCTTGAATTCATGCATTGAGATCTTTGTAGATTCTTTTGTAGCTCGTAGTTGTTGATTCTTCATTGATAAACGACTCAAGATGACTTCCTTGATGTATATGATGATCTTTTGACTTTGCTCTTCGCTCTTCATCGATATAATTAGCTTCAAGTCATCTTTGAGTGTATGTGTCTCTTTGTGATGTTGTGATTGTCTTTGTGATGTCATGCTTACACTTTTCTGGATCATGATCTTCTGCATCAGAGTTATGGAAGCATAGTCGAAGCCCATTCCTTGATCATGATATCTTGAGTTATGATGTTGAAGTGTAAGCATGAGATGATGAATCTGCATCTTTTCAGCAATCGGCATCAATCGTCAACTTCTTCGTCTTTGGTGTGATTACGCCTTTCCAACATGCTCATACATCTTTATTGAGTAGATCTCCACGGTTGATAAGTTCTGACGACTCCTTGTAGATGTTGGTCTGAGCATGTGGAACTCGAGTGATGGTGGTGAACGAGGTAAGTTTGGTATGTTGAGCTGCATAAAACTTGGTTAGTAATAAACATACCGGCACTTACAAGTTCGGACTTCGAGATCGTCAACAGCATAGTGTGAAGCCTTTCTCTAATCCTTACCAAGGCCGTTCCTAATCGGATGCCCCCGAAAGGGCTTACACTGACATACCGAAGTACACCAACGATTAGGTGAGTCGCTGGAGATCACCCCACGACTGTAGACCTTTTGTGAATCGTTATTAAAAAGTGTGTCGTCTTGCGCATGCTATATTTAATATTCGTTACTTATTCACAAATTAACCATGTACCAAAATTAATTATGGGTTATATTCTTGGCCAAAGTATGTGGTTAATATTCTCGTACCAATTGATTGAGAGTTAGTGGTGAACAAGATTTGCAATTAATATTGCTTGGTGTATAGCAGCACATGGGTCTTACAATTGAAGATTCGATTTGTTAAGATAACCTCGTACAATTCATTGATTGGTCAATGGTCTTCAAGGGCATGGAATTATTCAAGATCAGTTAAGTATATTTGTCGCATAGTGCTATTTGATGAATTGCAACATGTCACATGGGTCGGTCAATATTATTTATTTACATTCAAGATATGTGTGATCGTGGGAGATGTGTTTTAACGAAGTACTATTACAAAAACAATGGGTCGGTGTCAGATAATAATTAATGAGGGTTTTGCTTGTTGATTGGCTGATTCATTATTCGAAACCTCATATTGATATATTAGTAATTGGTGATTGTGGGACAAGGATATCGTGGGTCGGTGGAAAGCAGCATATAACAGTGGGTTTGTAGAAAGATGATTAAAAGTGATAGTAGTTTATTCGAATGATGCTGCTGTTCGTTATCTGATTCTACTGCTAGTTAAAGTGAAACTGCTCTACCATAATTTTAATCTGCTGCTAGCGTATTTCAATCTGCTGCTCATTTTTCACTCTGCTGCTCGGATATTTGTAATTCTGCTGCTACGCTATTAACTCTGCTGCTCGTTTTTATGTGCAAACTGCTGCTGCGTTTTGATTATTTGTGAGCAGTGAGGGGAAGTATGTATGTTTGATTGGTTTTGGTTTACACACACAGGAAGAAGTTGGTTTATTTGTTCGTAAAAGATTAAAGGCTCGTTCTTATTGGATTAAATGATTACGAAGAAGATGAATTATCACATATTTAATATTGTAGTCGAGTTTCACTAGTTTGTGTTCTTATTATATCTTAAACGGACCACAACGTTTAAAGATAACTTGTTCGTGCTTAATGGTGTGACGAAGAATTGACAAACAATTGAAGGAGTTACGTCATTGTGCTCAGTGATTATTGTCAAGGGATTGCGGTCTCCTTATACATACATTGTTCTGGTATACGTTTGGAGTCACGTGGTTAGTACAAGACATAAGACACAAGTTTGGGTTATTCTACTTCTTTATCAAGTTTTTTATGTTTGGTTTTCTTCATATGTGATCATTACATAGAGCCTACAGATTTGAAGAATCATGAAGATGGTTAACACATTGATTTCAGGGGAAGCTTATTCTTATGATGTGTTTAATCATTTGATGTTCATGCACCACTCAAGGGGAAGTGTTTGATGTTTGCTACTATTGATTACTATTTCTACTGCTAGTTGGAGTTTTCTATTGTTTTGGGTTCATTATTCGTTTTGTGCTTCATGGAGGGTAATTTGAAACATTGGAAGGCTTGGATTGGAAGTATGATATTGGTTCGTGGTGGTAAAGATCATATTTCATATGTTCCCTATTTGTTGATAACAAAAAGGGGAAGAGATGTTGGAGTGGTAAGATGCTGGAGTGGCATGGCATGGCTTAAGGGGAAGACAAGACTTGTTTCATTCAGGGAGATGACTACATCTCAACTTCTCTACTTCGTCTAGGGAAGTTCGTACACGACTTTGTTTGTTTTGTCATCATCAAATAGGGGAAGATTGTTGGGATTCTTGATTTGATGTGACAAAATAAATAAAAGAATGAAACAAGAAGGACTAAAGATGACAAAGAGAGAAAGCTACAAAGAATGAAGATACAGGAAATAACTTATTATGTAGAAACGATTTTATATTATTTAGTCTTATCTCTTTGTAAACCCTAGCACTCTCTATTATATAAAGAGAGGCAGGGTACGTAGTTTATTGTGTCTTCCACAATGTAGAATACAGGAAATGTGTGTGTGTCTTCTAGAGCATATGTCTTGTAGATGCCTAGAACTTGTTTGTGTTCGATACCTCTAAGGTCTGAGATGTCTTAGATCCCTGTTACAGTTAGGTAACACGTTTTATTCTGATCAAATAAAATTAGAGGTGATGATGGTGAAAAACCTTGTGTCAATAACTTTGATTTGTTCTTATTCCGCTGCATGTATATTCAATGTTATTGTTACCCTAGATGATATGAGGTCTAAACAACCTCGAGCTACAACGATTCTACAATTCAGATCAGTCTTATTGTTCCTAATGTGGTCTTCTACTTTCTTTCCTTGAGCACTTTTAGCTGGCGAAGTCTTATCATTCCTTGTATTGCAACTAGGCTTTGACCCGCTAGCATTAGTGACAACTTTTACTCCTGTAGAATTAATGATGGGAACATTAGAACGAGAAACTGCTGTTTGATTTCTGGTATCAGAAGTGTTATGTTTTGGTGATGTTATGGGCACTTTAAAGGTAACATGCTTGTTCTTAACCTTAGAGGAAAAATCATTAGTCTTATCACGCATGCAAACAGCTTTAGTGATGGATCTAAACACACACCTTGTGTTGTTGATACTTTGAGTAATATTATTAAGCACGCGGAATTTACTTAACAACACTTAGAAGACAGTTTTTTTGATGTATTGTGAGTGAGTATAGTTGTATGTAACACAAAGCTTCAATATTATTAATGATAATAATACGAGTGATCTTAGCTATCACTAGGGTTACACCTTGAAGCTCTCTTGGTTAGTTCGGAGTTATATTGAAACCCTAATCCTAGGATCTCCTTTTATAGGACACAAGGAGTCCTTTACAAGATAAGTATAAGACTAACTAAATAGAATATTTACAAGATCATTTCCATACTTATCCTAACAGTTATCTTATTAGTAGTGGTAACAGTATGTACTAGCAGTGGTAATGTGTTTCCACTGCTAGTGCATTCTTCAGCAGTGGTAACTATATGTACTAGCAGTGGTAATGCTGTTTCCACTGCTAGTGTAATCTTCCAGCAGTTCCTTCTGATAAGCCTGACAGTGGTAACCGTTAGTTTTATTCCCAACAATCCTCCCCTAAACTTATGATTTCTGTGCAAATCACTAAGTTTCTTCGAATTAAACTTCAAGCTTGATGATCAGAGGATTCTTCCAAACAATTAATTGCTTTTTCTGTCTTGCAGTTCTCATTTCTCTTTCTTTCATTGTTATCACCACCAGTACCTTCTTGAACAATACTAGCAGTTGTAACTGGTTGACTTGTAGCAGTTTCCTGTTGTAAGATATCTGGTTGTTGAATCTCTTCAGTACCTTGATCATCATCTCTCATATCCATATTACCACCAGATTCTTCAAAATCAAGTCTCCTCCCCTCAGTCCAAGCATCTGTTTTCCTCCTCTGTTTGGGAGAATCACCCAAATTGGTACTTGAGTCACCTGAGTCACCATCATTATCTGAGAATGGAGATGAGATCACAAGTTGTGCTGTTCTTTCTTGCCTATGCGCGTTGATTTCTTCTTGCATTGTCTGCATTTGGAGCTTATTCTGCTTCAACTCTTCTTCAAGCTTGTGAACTTTTATTTCCAAGTTGGTACATTTTTTTTCATCAATTCCTGTAAGTTAACTCTGCCTTCAACACTTCCAGCTGTGTTACCTGCTGAGAGAGGTGTATCATGAGGCAAATGTCTAGTTTCCACCCTAGTTGGACTAGGATGTACTTCCAAACCACCACCAATTGTACCTACACCAAAAGGTTCAGGCACATCAGGTGGTGAGATAGGAGGAGTTGGTTGTTTTGACCTCCTTCTATAAGTGTGAGTAACTGGTGGAACATGAGAGGTTGCAATGGCTAGTTCAACAGTACAAAAATATACACTGACAGTGGAAAGTTTGAACTAGCAGTGGAAACTTTTTCACAAAAATTTCTAAGAGCAGTGGAAATAATTTTTTTTAATAGACTGCTCTATCATAGTTTTTAGCAAACTACCAGCTATCAACAGATTTGATATGTCTTTACCATGAGCTGTTTGCTATGGACTAGCCAACTCTTAATCATAAGAATATGGTGAGTTGATAACCATATAGTTTTTGGTAAACTATCAACCATGAACGGATTTGTTAAGTCTTTACCAGTAGCCGTTTGCTCTGGACTAGTTGATTCTTATGTGTGTTAGACATGGTGAATCAATAACCATTTGTTGTGTGTACATTAACACACCTTTCCATTCCAAAGCACAAAACAAGCAACTCATAACTCCAAGTCATTAGCTTAATCAACCTGCAATTGTTAGTCTAAAACCAAGAAAATACAAAACAAAGTATTTCCATTTAAACAATTAAGAACATAACTAACATTGCTTAATGACAAAAGCAACTAAACTTTTGGTGCCCAAGCCATTACTGACTTGATTCTTCCTCTTTCATCAATGAAAGTATGTTTCTTTAAAATCATAGATGCTTTGTCACCTTGAATTGGTCTCCAAACCCATTGTGCTGTGACTTTCATGCCATTTCCCATATTACCCTTAACATCTTTCTTATGCCTATCAGTAGAAACTTTTAGCTTAACAGTTTCTACCTTAGGCACCCATTTTTTATTATACCTAGATGTTTTATTGAAAAAGGACTTATTAACTGTTTGAGCTTGCTTATAATTTGAAACTGTTGACTTTGCTCTTGAAACAGTTGGTCTTGGATACATAGTTTTGTTTTGTCTAGTAGGACAAAATTGTCTTGTGCCAGAGTTCAACACCACTGATCTAGGAATCACTTTAACATTAGAGTGATTTTGATTTGAAACATAGTTGTTCAATCTAGTCTGTTTGTTCCCAAATACCCTTGTATCCCTTGAAGTTACCTTTTTCCATGGGTTATTATCACAATATGCAGCAAAGTGATCAAAACTACCACATACAAAACACATTTTGTTTTGCATGATAAAATCACTACCTAGCTGTTGAGATTTTAGATTATTCCAGTTCCTCTGGTTACCTCTAGGAGCTGGTGACTTGTTCCTATACATCTCAGCATATCTAACCTGTTTCCTAACTGGTTTTTCAAGTTTAGTTTTAGCCATTTTAGGACAAACATTTTCTTTCTTATTTTCAGACACATTTTCATTAACCAAAGAGGTGTCACTAGCACTTTCAAAAGACTCATTTTCCATTTTAGTCTCTTCAACTTTAGGATTCTCAGTAGTCTTAGGGCCATATTCAAGTTTAGGCTCTTGAAACTCTTCTAAACCTGTGTGTGCTAGGTCAATTCCTGGAGGTGAAGGAACACCTCTGTATGGTGGAGGAACAGACTTATAACCTACACCTGACTTAGCTTTATTGACTACTTGGGCTTCCCAAATTTTATTAACTCCATCTGAGGCATAAGCTAGTGTGCCTACAGTTATCTGAACATTATCATTAGCCTTTTTCAGTTTCTCTAATTCTTCTCTAAGGGCCTCATTTACAGCAATCTTATGATCTAGTTCTCTTCTTAAAACTATCATATCATCATTGTATTTATTTTCATTAGCCCTATAGTGCTCTAACTGTGCTTCTAAAACTGATATGCCTCTTTTATGATTTGATAGGTTATAATTTGATTGATTTAGCTCTAACCTCTGTTCATCATATTGCTTTTTAAGTTTTTCATATTCTTTTAAAGCATAACAAGATTTTGCACAAGTTATTATTGAATGTACCTCTGAGTCGGAAAATGCCATCTTCCTTGTAGGTAAACTGTTCTTCTGGATCTTCTAAATCAAAGTATCAGAACCTGACTCTGATACCACTTGATGGATCTAAACACACACCTTGTGTTATTGATACTTTGAGTAATATTATTAAGCACGCGGAATTTACTTAACAACACTTAGAAGACAGTTTGTTTGATGTATTGTGAGTGAGTATAGTTGTATGTAACACAAAGCTTCAATATTATTAATGATAATAATACGAGTGATCTTAGCTATCACTAGGGTTACACCTTGAAGCTCTCTTGGTTAGTTCGTACTGAGAGTTATATTGAAACCCTAATCCTAGGATCTCCTTTTATAGGACACAAGGAGTCCTTTACAAGATAAGTATAAGACTAAATAAATAGAATATTTACAAGATCATTTCCATACTTATCATAACAGTTATCTTATTAGCAGTGGTAACAGTATGTACTAGCAGTGGTAATGTGTTTCCACTGCTAGTGCATTCTTCAGTAGTGGTAACTATATGTACTAGCAGTGGTAATGCTGTTTCCACTGCTAGTGTAATCTTCTAGCAGTTCCTTCTGATAAACCTGACAGTGGTAACCGTTAGTTTTATTCCCAACATTTAGGATATGTACCAATGGCATAATCTAAGAGCTCATATGATCTGTTGGTCAGATAATACACATCACGGATGCCAATGTCCGCAGGTTTAACCATTCTAACCTCTTCAATAGTCTCGCAAAGGATATCTAGGCAATCCTTGAGATACCTAAGGTACTCACTATGAACAAACGCATTATTCCTAAGGGGAAGAGGAATATTAATGGCATCAACATCAGTTCTTTTTGTTTTAGCCGCTTTGGTGAGACTGCAATCACATGCAGTGACAGGCATTTTCCCTTTCACCTGAGTCTTTAGATTCTCATTTTCTTTAAGCAAAGAAGTTATCTTTTCATTGTTTTTATCACGTGTGATCTTCACCGAATCATGTAACTCTTTGTAATGTTGTTTGATCTTAGAGTTTTCAGCTTGAAAACAATCATTTTCGTATTTCAAGTCGTTAATGACATTTTGAAGTTGAAGATATTGAGAATCTAAACACGGAGGTTTCTTGGCATCAATCGCATCACATTTATTATCAATCACATCACATTTGTTCGTCTTAAATTGTGCAATTTGAAGCTTCATTTTCCGAATCGTGTTAGTGTGAGCTTGAATTCAATCATCCCGTTTGGCTAATTCAAAATATGCATCAAATTCAGGAGCATCCGAAGATGTCTTGGCATTTGAGTTTCTAATTCTTTCTTCTAGATGTTGGTATCTTAATTGCAAGTTAAGATTATCAACCTCTAGTTTTGAAAATTGCTTGACCATGCTATCATGATCATCTTTTTGAATTTTTTCGCTCAGTTTTAAATTCTCCCCCTCAAGCTCAACAACACGATTCTGGAAAACTTTTAATGTAACAGACCTTTCATGAAATTGGGAAGCAGTTAAAGATGAATCAGTAGCAGTATAAAACACATCTTGAGCAATGCACATAGCAATCAAATTATCATTCATGATGAGAGCATTCTTCCTTGCAATTTCACTATGTTGAAGATCTATTACAGTTTGTTTTCCTTCAAGTTCCTGGTTTTTAAACACCTCTTTCATTTCATTGATCTCTAGTTTAAGAGACGTTTCCATGCATTCAAAGTGGTTTTTGATTTGTTTAAAAAACGGAATGACTTTTGTGAGATAGCATTCTTTTGTAACTTCAAAACCCCTTTCACCCTCAGTAATTCCCGTTGGAGTAATCCTCTTTTTACATGTTTTGTCAAAATCCGCAAACATTTGATACAGTACATATATGCTAATAAGAGTTTTATATTGAGTGGGAAGTGCTATCTGAACTAGGTTCATGGGTGTATTGGGAGGATACACCATTGGTTTAGCAAACTTAAGGGGAGTGGTAGCCATAAGAAGTTCAGCTTTCATTTTTTCCACATCTAAGGCCCAAAAAATCTGTTCAGGGGTTAACCTAGTTTGGGGCACAAAGACAGTCAAACGGTTCTGCTCATAGTAGTTATGGGGTTTGATATTAACAGGCTTTGCAATGCACATGGGATCCTTCATCTTATCCTCAAGTCTTTTCCTATTTTCAGTTTCACTAACATCAATCTCTTCTGTATCACGCACATCAGGGGGATCATGATTGGGTTTAAGCATCACATTGAAGTCATATAAGGCAGGTTGAGAAGCACTAACGCTCCTAAGATAATTAGTTTTAGGCACTCCTGTATCCTTATCACTATGTTTATCACGAAGCTTAATGTGCTTTTGTAACATTTGAGCAGTTTGAATGGTTTGGCCTTGTGTGTACAATTTGTTTTCAAGCTTGTTCTTTAAAGCCTTTAATTTGGAAAATTCGTTTAGAAGTTTAGCTTCCTTACTTTGAAAATCTAATTTTAGTGTGTTGACACTATTTTGGATCTTCTGTTTTTGTTTAACAGTTTGATCGATTCGATTTTGCAAAGATTTTGTTAGGTCACCATATTGTAAACACAAGTATGTATTTGATAGAAATAAGATGAGAAATAGAGTTTGGTTGATTAGATCAAATATGAAGAATAAAAGTGCAAGAGTTTCCTTATGATATTGAAATAACCAACAAGTGTAAGAAGATACATGATGTCCTATTTATAGGTGAGGAGCTAGGGCAACACTCCCTACACCTTCCCTTCTTCTAAACGTATGGGCTTGTGGCCCATTGGACATGTAATGGACTTACACTTAAACATAAATAACTTAAGTAAATTTAGCAACCTATTACAATGACTGAAATAACCGAGACTTGACTAAACGTTGATAAACTTAGGTCCTAACAATCTCCCCCTAAGGATCGGTTGTGAAGGAGTGATGTTAGTCACGGTCATTTGAGGTTGCTTGACGTCTTTGTTTTTGGACTTTGGTTGTGGCTTTCATAGCTTTAGACGTCTTCAAAAATGATTAGTAGAGATGATTCATCGTTCTTAGTTCTTAACAATCTTTCCCAGATAGAGTAGTGTTTCCTTGTTCTTTGTTGCTGATGAGATAGTGATCACATGATGTAGCACTCTGCCATTCGTCACTCTCTTAGACTCTAGTGGATCTGCATCTTTCCGACATGCTCATACACCTTTGACGGTTGAAACTTTCGTATGTGTGAAGCTCTCTTTACGTATGTGAAGATTCTTTGTGTTGAAGTAGAATCCTTCTTTAAACGGTGTTGTGCTTAAGATCGTTTGTCTTTATCACTTTGTAGATTCTTTTGGCATGGAATCCGTCTTTGACATTTGTGTTGCTTAGATCTTTCATGAGAGCTTTTATGTTTGTTGAGATGTAAGTATGAGCATGTGGAAGCTGGTGTTCATGATGGTGGTTGTACCTGCATTGAAACAGTTAGCAATAAAAATCCGGTACTTACAGGTTTGGAGTTAGAATTTGTCGACAGCATAGTGTGAAGACTCCTTCAAATCCTTACCAAGGCCGTTCCTAATCGGATACCCCCTAGAGGGCTTACACAGACATACATGAGTACACCCACGATTAGGTGAGTCGCTGGAGATCACCCCACGACTGTAGACCGTTTGAAACCATCAAACACACTAAGCGTAATTCACAAGGAATCACCGAAGTGACCTACTGTCAGGGCTGTTTGATGTTGACCCTGGCAGGATTTCCGTTCAATCATTCGAGAAATACATAAGTAAATCCCTCATAAACGTTCAAGGCAGATTGCTAAGATCTGCGAAGGACTCGATAATTTACACTTAGTGCCCATTGATGCAAGACACTTAGTGTGGAAGTATTAAGTGTTCCTAAGAGATCTTTTATGTTATCTCGTGGCTCTAGACTCGATAAGTGCACATTTGGTTTCCTATGCGGAGGCATGGAGCAGAGGGCCTCCTGTTTCAATATCAACCATCTCTAATAGACGATCGATAGATTACACTGGTTCCCCGTGAGAATGAAACAAACATCTTTTGAGAGATGCCTGAGTGGCTAAGAAGGTTTAGGTTCATTGCGTCACTAGGTCCATGACGTCTTTTATCTTCAATACCGGTGTTGCCTTAGCAATGACCAGTAGCATATGAATTGAACCCTGTGTCTGACCTAAGGTTGATAAAATGGAGGGCTATTTCTTTTCACCCTTTTCATACGTTTCTTTTTAATTCTTCAACCCCTTCTTTCTCCTTTCATTCTTTACTCCTTTTTTTCATATCATACATAAGGACTTCTAATTTCTAACTATTGGTGATGTCCTTGGGTAGATCCCTCCGGTTTAGGCAGATCATAGGACGTTTTTCCTATCCTTAGTCACCTTGGAACTCCTTAACTATCCTATTGATGCCTTTGAACCAAATCATTTGAAAAATCTCTCAAAGTGTGTAAGTGTGTAAAACTTTTTGTTAACACTTTGAGGTTTTGGATTTATTATGAAAGACTCCCCCTCCACATATGCTCATGATTGTTTTCAGAGTTTTGCATATGCGGGAAGAGTTGGCACTTTTTGAGTTGATCCACTCTTAATAGACATGTACCCGAGGGACACGTTTACGTTGCTTAGTTAAAGGGATGCATTATCAGCTTTTAGGTGATAACTAGCCCTAATAACTAACTTGATGTTGTTAACATTCCTAGAAGGAAGTTAGACCCATCAAAGTAAACGTCTAAAAAGAGTTTCTCGAAATGGTACTTTCTACTTGGATAAATCCTTTCGATTATAGACATTTGTTGTTTCGTCAATTCGTGGGTCAATTCTGAGTCGAGCTCGCACAAGATAAGTCTTTTTATATCATATTTTAATCACTTTCGTCTTCTCCCCCTCAAAAATAGCATATCAAATGTTGTTTTTGTAAATGGTTTTGATTAAAATATGCCTTTTTGAGTCTTATGGGGAGAAATAAACAAGATTTAAAGATTTAAGAATGATGTTTTGAGTCAAGTACTCCCCCTCAACAAGTGATTACTTATTGAGGTGTAATACTTGTCTTTTGAGCAGAATTGAGAAAATACTGAAAGGTTTGATTAACTCTACTCAAAAGTAAGAAGCTTTCGCTCCTTATATTAGGATTGTGGCACTGATGCATACCACAGGGTCCTTTCATTACAAAGTACGGGTTGTACACTGTTATGTGTGCACAAGCCGTAGTAATTAGAAATCAAACAATATTATAAAGATATTGAAATTTTTGTACCAATAGAAAAGGAGCTGAAGTTCATCATCTGACTAAGCCTCAAAATCTGTGAACTGTGGATCAGCCGTCGGAATGTCAAGACCGGAAATGAAGGTCGAACTCCGATGTAGCTTTCCAACCTTCTGATTTGTTGTCGACGATATAGCCTTTCTTCGACTGTGTGAATAAATTTGCGTAGCATTCTACGTCCATTTGCCTTCCACCTAGTTTCACCGCCTTCTTTCAACCTCTTCTTTTCATCCTCCAACCTCTCTGCTAACCCTTCACGAACCCTTTGAAGTGTCACATCACTGAACTTAGGAATTTCGTCGAACCTCATGTAACGAAGCTGATTCTTGTTGTTGAGGTAGGTGATTCCAAATGACGGTTGTTGCACGAGAGTGTATTGTGATGACCCTTGAATATCAGGAAACATGAGTTGTGGTTTGGTGAGGTTGATGGTGTTCTGATAAGTCTCCACGCCAAGTTGAAGATCTTCCACTCTTTCTTGAACTATCACCCGTCTGATGTAGAGTAGGAGAGATGCAAGGAAGTTGTATTGTGTTTCTCGTTCAAAGTTGAGCATTTTCCCTTGAACTTTGAGCAGATACATGTCTTCAATGTCATTCAGGTTCAAGTCTGGGAAATCTGCTTCATTAAACTTGTATCGCTTCTCATCCAGTCTCTTGACGATGATTTCCTTCATGAAAGTGTAGTTGAATCTCCTATCTTCCACGATCTCCATTATGGCAACAATACGAAGCGGTTGCTTCACACTTTCACTTGACATTAGGTGTAGACGGTGAGTATAGCCAAGCTTTCGTTTTTCCAGCCAGTGTTGAATACCGAGAAGAGCTTCCTTTTTGTATTCGACAACTGATTTGCAGAATATTGGTGCGGACTCTTCAATGTCTTGTAGTTCCTACCGGGCTGCTGGAATGGAAAGTGTCAGTGAAGATGCGTATCGTTCCTTTGAGGTTTCGTGAGCGTGTTGGAGATATCGGAAGTCGTTGTTGAAGAAGCGACGGTAAGGGATCTTGGGCTTTTCAGGAAAGCCTAGTAGGGGCAATGGCTTTGTCCAGTCTGTGAAGTAAGGTTTCTTCTTTTCTGTGTCGACGTTTGATTCAGGGTTGAGCNTTTCGTGAGCGTGTTGGAGATATCGGAAGTCGTTGTTGAAGAAGCGACGGTAAGGGATCTTGGGCTTTTCAGGAAAGCCTAGTAGGGGCAATGGCTTTGTCCAGTCTGTGAAGTAAGGTTTCTTCTTTTCTGTGTCGACGTTTGATTCAGGGTTGAGCCATTCGAACGAGCCAGACAATGCACAGGCTATGTTCTCCATGTGGTAATCAAGTTCAACTTTGTTCCCTGATTTCTTCTTCAGAAATTGTTTAGCTTCACGGTTGATTCTTCTCAGTTCAGCTTTTGATAATCTTTCGACTTGAAGACCCGTCATAATACTCTGAGTCATCTGCAAATTATTACCAGGCAATGGTTCTTCAGTCTCTAGAGGTGGTTGTGCTTTAATCATCTCAGTCAACCAATCAGACTTAGGTGCTTCATCCACATCTAGCCATGAGAAGTGAGTAGTCTTTTGCTTCTACTTCTTTGACTTTGAAGACTGCTTCTTCTCTTTTGTTTTTGTTGTAGGATGGTCCAGCTTGGAATTCAGGAATTTCTGATTCGAGAATTGCGGAGTCTGGTCCTTCCTGAGTATCAGCTGGTTGAAACGTGACTTGTTCTTCTGATTGTGTTGGTCCTGAGCCGGATGCTGGAGCTCGTTGTTTGGAAGGAGGAGCCTTGGAAGTCTTTTGCGGCTGTTGAGAAGAAGATGGTCCTTCTGATTTCTTTGACTTCTTGCGTTTAGGATCAGAGTCAGGATCATCATCTTTCCTTGGTCGTTTGTGTTTGCAGGCAGCTTCCTTGCATGATTCTTTTGAGGCAATGGTTTGAAGTGCCTCGAACATCGTTGACTCTTCAGGAGTTTTGTCCTCCTTATTTCTGAGCTTGGCAGCTAACAGTGTTTGTAGTTGTTCTGTAGATAGCTCTTCCGGTGTTGGAGGAGCCCTGTTAGTGCGAAGGTAGAATGGAGTTGACTCGAGCATGCGTTCAATGCTGTGCTTGATCCTGGAGTTCAACTTTGTTCGAATCAGATCTAAAAGTTCAGACACAGCTGCTGTAGCAACTGCAGCGAGTTTGTCGTAGAGATATTCATTGGTGTAGTCCTTGATCATCCCACTCATGTCGGCATGCAGAAGCTTGTCGACAAGTGCATTTCCTTCCTGAAGATGTTTGACTTGAGAAGTCAAAGTTTTGACCTGTGTGGAGAGCAGTTGTACTTGGTCATTAAGATCTCCAGTGGGCTGTTGTGTCTCCTTCCTTTTCTTCCTTGCCAAAGCAAAAGCTTCCTTGATCCTCTTTGATGCTGTCAATGATGCTTTGCCTCCTTTCTTTTTCTTGCTTGATTTGTCGGTGGATGTTTTCTTTGCTGGTGGTGGTGAAGAGTGATGTGATGATGATGATGAAGATGATTCATGCTCTGGTTCTGATGGAGGAGGTGAGGGATCCATTGGAGGTGAGCCTTTTTGAATCGGGGGATTATGTGAAGATGAGTGTGGAGGAGTGTTGATGAGTTGATCAGTGTCAAAGTGTTCTTCGTCTTGATCGAGTCCACGAAGCAATCTATCCGTCTCTTCTTTAGCTTTCCTCAATAATTCGTCCTTCTTCTTAAGTTCGTCTTCAAATTGAACTTGAGCAACGAATTCTGGAGTGATGAGCTCAGTCTGTTCTTTCTCAACATCTTCCGCTGTAGCTTCCGTCATTACTGTGTCATGTTGTACAGTTTCGGTTTGTGGAGCTACAGTGCTGCTAGAGCCAACCTCGAGTTCTTGAAGATAAAACGGTGTATGATAAGGTTGTGGATGTTGAAGACTTAGAAGCGTAGCTTCCCTGATTTCTTTCTCTTCCTGCTTCTTTTCAGCCCTTGTGTCGACAATGATACTCTTGAGTTTTCGTTTGTCAACCAGTGGCACTACAAGAGGTTCATCTTCTCCTTCTTCATCACGAGCACCACTCGGTTCATTGATGGTGATACCCGTATCTTTTCTTTGTTCATCCTTGGCAGTTTCCTTGCTTATTTGTTTCGTCAGTTCAAGCCCTGGAAACTCTTCTTCTTCATCTGGTTGGTCATCCTGAGCCTTTGACCTTCTTTCATAGTCTTCTTCTTCATCTGATTCAGAGCCAATATCAGATTCAGTCTATGTTTTGGATGATGAAGCTGACGGTTCATCCTGAGGAATCTGCTTTGTTGCAGCTCTCCTTCTTGGTCTGGTGGGTGGCTTTTGGGCAGTCTTAGATTGTTGTGAAGTTGTGTTACTGCTTGTGCTTCCAGACTTGCCACCCCTCCTGCTTCGGGTTTGAACAATTGAAGCTGGTTCTTCTTCTTTCTCACTGTGACCAACTCTCCCAGCCTTGAATGCTTTGTCATAAATTTTGAAGTTCTAGGTCTTTCTGATTTCATCATCCAAGAAGTGATCTGGGATTCTCATTCCTTTTGTTCTTGGAACGAACCTGATGGACTTGACGAAAGAAATCCTTAGATCATTGTTGAATATGTCCTTTGGTTCAGTCCTGTCGTGCATCCTCTTGATAAAGTTAGGGGTTTTCTCACAGAAGTATGCAATGAGGAGTTTTGTAAAACTAATGAACGGAATCACGGCCCTGTCACGGTCAGTCTGAATGTGATGGATCATGTCGCTCATTATGGGTGCAGCAAAGTCAATAGGTCTCATGGTCATCATTCCCCAGAATACTTGCATGTGTTCCAACCTCGGATGCTCATGACCACTCCTTCTTCCAAAAATAGACCTGACAATCAGCATGTAGAATGTTCTCCATGGTTGTGGCAGATATTTGACATTGAATTTTGAAAGTCTGGTGAGTGATTCATTATCAGGAATATCGTATCCAAGATCAATGAAATAGTCAAGGATTTCAAGTTCAGTCATCATCGGTTGAAATTCCTTGGGAGTTGGTAGCATAAGAGCTTCACGAAGAACATCAAGGTCAACTGTGTATTTCTGACGATCCAGCTTGACGGTGAATGATTTGTCGTCCAGATTAGCCTCAGCAGTGTGCCATAACTGATGAATTTAGAAGATCGGTACTGATGTGGATTTGGTGAGCATTGGCTTGCAGGGATGAGCCAGAAGTATGTCTTTCACAATCTTGCATGTGTCATCTGGAATGCTTAGTTTGTTGAAGTCAATGCGAAGATTGTTCTGATCAATTAAGACATTGTAGTTTGCAGGGAGGACTTCACCAAGTGCAAGTAGAGGTAAGTTCTGTTGTTGTGGGACTGATTCAGTTTGTTGAGCCATTGTGTTCTGAAAGTGTCATGTCATGAAATCAAACATCCAGATATGTTAGTTATTAGTCCGAGTCCATGTTTTAAAATCAAAGACATATGAGATGTATGTTGCATTCATGGTTCAGTTAATTAATATGTGATTAGTGACGGTATTATTATCTAACATGTAACATAGTAGATTTATCATTTAAAGCACATACGTCTTTCGGTAACATGTTTAATAACACAATACAATCACAAGTTAATGAACATTATTACAATACACATATTCATGAGGATTCATCCAAAATACAAGTTTTTGAAAAGTTACAATCACTTGAATACTCAAAAATATGTTACACATGATCTCGAAGATAATACAATCAATGTTCTCTAAAACTATTACTAATGAAGATCTCGAAAATTTTGGTGCAAGAAAGATCTCGATAACTTTCTATAAGAAAGATCTCGACAGCTTCAATGGACTAAAGTTTTCGAAAACTTTGCAGCAAAGTTTCTCGAAAACATGACATGTAAAAGATCTCGAAAGTTTTGTTAAAAAAGATCTCGATAACTTTTGATAAGAAAAGTTCTCGATAACTTTTGTTAAAAAGATCTCGATAACATTTGATAAGAAAAGTTCTCGATAACTTTTAAGAAAAGTTCTCGATAACTTTTAAGAAAAGTTCTCGATAATTTTGAAGTTCTCGAAAGTCTTAGGTTCTCGATAATTTTGTTGAGAGATTTCGAAAATTTTAAAGAGTTCTCGATAACAGTTGTTAAGGAGAGATCTCGAAAATTTTCGAAAGATCTCGATAAAATTATCAAGAACAAGATCTCGATAAATTTTTCTCAAAAAATTCTTATACAAGAATTTTCGAAATCTTTGAAGACATACGTATTTTGAGAAATCTTTGAATCCTTGAATGAAACCTGTGTATTGAGTGATAAACACCAGTTAGAAACACATCAAGGCACATTCTTAAAGATCTCGAAAACATATCGAGCACAAAAATTATCTAAAATAATTTTAACGAGAATTCATGTAGTAATACCAATGAAACACATCAATTAACACTTATAGGAACACTTTTAAGCAGTTTAATTAGACTCAAGAACGCAGATATGAAAAGCCCCAATTCGAACATAAACCCTAATTTTCTAGATCATGCAATCTGATGTATTGGAACAATTAATAGGCTCAAACATGATACATACACTTAAACTAACATATCCCACCACTAACATTCACAAAAACAACACTCAATCTCAAAGCCCTAATTCTTACGCAACCCTAATTTTCGAAAACAATCCAAACATGAAAACTGTTATGATTAGGTGTTAGGGATATGACTAGACATCGTTTAAGAACTAAAGCCCTATGTTTTCATAATCACAAACACATTATTCACGTAAAAATTATTGTTTCGAAAACCCTAGTTATAATAATCATTATAACGAGAGATCTAGCCATTAAAAACGTAATTGGTTAAAAACCATTTGTTAAAATGAGCCAAAGATCACGAATACACTTACGGTTTGAAGATTATGAACACGGATTTGAGAGTTGATTTAGAGCCGTGAGATATGTAAGAGGGTGTTTGTTTTTGATTTTTTGTTTTTGTGAAAATAGAAAACGGGGGTGTTTGTTTTTTGTTTATGTTTTAGAAACTTTTTGACAACTTGGCAGATTTAGTCCCTAGACTACAAACTAAACCATATAACAAGTCCTAATGTAGTTATTTAACGGTTAGGTGTAATGACAGTTAATGGTAAAGACATACTAGGCTAACAAAGAAGTAAAGGGAAAAAGAAATGATACGAGAGATAACTTTTGACGATCCACCATTGCAAAATAACATCATTACTACTAGAAATATGCAAGTACACATGTTTGCACAAGATTTTTGAATTTTGAAGAACATTTTCTCCCCCTCAACACTTGGTGTGAAAATTTTGAAATTCTTGATAAACCAAAGTGTTGACGAAGATTGTGTACATGCATTTTAAAAAACATAAAAAATGTAAAATCTTTTTGGATTTTTTAAAGATTTTTTGATTTTGTATTTTTGTTTTTGATAAATATTTACAAAGATAGTTTTGGTATTTGACTCGGTTAATTGTTTTTGAGAAAAGAGTTTAGATCATCCAGAATCAAACACCTCATACCAATCCGGTGAACTAGCTCACTAAACCTTCCCGGGGGTAGTGGTTTTGTGAACAAGTCTGCCAGTTGGTATTCAGTACCCACAATGTATAACTCAATTGTACCCTTTTCAACATGCTCCTTGATGAAATGATAACGAAGATCAATGTGCTTAGACTTTGAATGCAGAACCGTGTTGCACGAGATTGCTATATCACTTTTTGAATTACAGTACATCGAAATCTTGTTGAATAAGTAACCGTAGTCCATTAGTTATGTACGCATCCAAATGACTTGTGCACAGTAGGCAGACATGGCTACATATTCAGCTTCTGTTGACGATAGTGAGGTGCAATNGCTTAGACTTTGAATGCAGAACCGTGTTGCACGAGATTGCTATATCACTTTTTGAATTACAGTACATCGAAATCTTGTTGAATAAGTAACCGTAGTCCATTAGTTATGTACGCATCCAAATGACTTGTGCACAGTAGGCAGACATGGCTACATATTCAGCTTCTGTTGACGATAGTGAGGTGCAATCCTGCTTCTTTGATTGCCAAGACACGAGTTTATCTCCAAGAAACTGCAAACCACTAGAAGTACTTTTGCGTGTATCCATACACCCTGCATTATCAGCGACTGAGAAAGCTATTAGTTCAAAACCGGAATCCTTCGGATACCAGATCCCCAAGTTAATGGTTCCCTTTACGTATCGAAGGATTCTCTTAGCCTCATTGAGGTGACGTTCAGTTGGACTGGACTGATAGCGAGAGCACATAAATACAGCAAAGATAATATCCGGTCTACTAGCGGTAAGGTACATCAGTGAACCAATGATACTACGGTATTTTGTGGGGTCAACTGGTTTCCCATTTGGATCCGCATCTAATTTAGTTGAGTTGGCCATAGGGGTATTGTATGTATCACAACTGGTCATTCCATGTTTCTTAATTATCTCAAGAGCGTATTTGGACTGATTTAGGAAAATACCACGGGGAGACTGATGAACTTGTAATCCTAAAAAGAACATAAGTTCACCCATCATTGACATTTCAAAATTTTGTTTCATTAATTTGGCAAAAGCGTTTGAGTACTTTTTGTTTGTAGAACAAAAATAATGTCATCGACGTATATTTACACAATTAAGACATATTCCCCGTGTTTTTGAATAATCAAAGTTGGATCTAGCAAACCTTTAGTAAAAGAGTTAGCAAGCAAGAAAGCAGTAAGTTTATCATACCACGCCCTGGGGGCTTGTTTGAGACCATAAAGAGCCTTCTTAAGTCTGTAGACATGATTCGGGTGCTCTGGGTCTACAAATCCCTCTGGCTAACTAACGTATACCTCCTCAAGTAGTTCACCATTCAGAAATGCCGTTTTAACATCCATTTGATAAATGACCATGTTCTTGTGAGCAGCGTATGCTAAAAATATTCGAACAGCTTCGAGTCTAGCCACTGGTGCGAAAGATTCCTCAAAGTCAATTCCTTCCTCTTGAGTATATCCTTTAGCTACCAAACGTGATTTGTTGCGAATAACATTGCCTTCTGCGTCCAACTTGTTTTTCCAAATCCATTTTAGCCCAATGACATAAACTCCATCCGGTCGTTCAACTAATTCCCAAACTTCAAGACGTTTGAATTGGTTGTACTCCTCTTGCATAGACTCAATCCAGTTGTCGTAAGTGAGAGCTTGTTTGATATTTTTGGGTTCTTCCTGACAAACGGTTAGGGCATAAATGCAATGTTCAGCATCGGAGTGAAGTTTCTGTCTTGTCATAACTGGAGCTGTTGGATGACCAATAATGTTGACAATTGGATGGTCACGAGTCCAATGATGTGTTGAAGGATGAGGGTTATAAAATTGTTGCATGTCAGTTGGTTCCAAGTTGTGTGTTGACGACTCAGCAATATCTGAAAGGTTCGGAATCAGTGCAAACGGATTAAAGAACGCATTTGGATCATAATTTGCAGGTTCGGGTACTTGTTGTAGATTCAGATCTTCAGTTGGGTTGTCGGTGTTGGAATCGGTTTGTTCTTCAATTGTGGGTGATTCAGTTGGGGGTTCATCAGGTGTTACAGTTGTTGTTGTTGTAACTGTTGTATCAGGTACTTGAATATTATCAGGTTGAGCAGCGGAACTAGTAGATACATCGGGTGCACGTGTCTCAAAAGAATCATCGAACAAAGGAGAGAACAACGTTGCCAATTCTTGACGAGTTAGTGACAATGGTTCAGCTGAAGAATCTGGAAAGTTTAGACGGTTGGTTGCGGGTCCTAAGCTGTTTTGCTCAGAAGCCATTTCTGTGAGCTCATCGAAATTTGCATGAATAGTCTCCTGAATTTCTCTAGTACGACGGTTGTAGATTCGAAAACCTTTTGAGTTTTCAAAATATCCAATAAAGATACCAACGTCAGCCTTTGCTTTGAGCTTTCCAAGATCATCACGATCATTAATTGGATAACATAGAGAACCAAATACATGAAAGTGCTGTATGTTAGGCTTTCGTTTGTGAACAATTTCATACGGTGTGACTTTGTGACGTTTATTGATCATACAACGATTTTGGGTGTAACATGCGGTTGAGACGGCTTCTGCCCAAAGAAAATCTGGTAGTTGAGCATTAATGAGCATCGTTCGTGCGGCTTCCACTAACGTTCTGTTGCGTCTTTCGACCACTCCATTCTGTTCGGGAGTCCGTGCAATCGAGGTTTGATGTTCAATTCCCACTTTCTCAAAATAGTCACGAAGGGTTTGATTCTTGAATTCAGTTCCATTGTCCGTTCTAACGATTCTGACAGTGTTGCGGAGTTGAACTTGAATTTTCGTGAGAAAGGTGATAATCATTGATGGAGCTTGATCTTTGCTTCGAAGAAAGTAGACCCAAGTCCATTTGGAGAAGTCATCAACAATCACAAGAATATACCGTTTCCCATTAATCGTTTGTACTCGCATTGGTCCACATAAATCCATATGAAGAAGTTGAAGAACATGATCAGTGCTCGGTTCTGGTTTGGAGGTGAGGTGTGCACGTTTGCTCTTTCCTTGTTCACAAGCGGGACATAAGTGATCTTTTGCATATCGGAACCTTGGAAGACCGTCTACTAGTTTATGGCGAGCAAGATCCGTCATAGTTCTGAAGTTGAGATGAGACATGCGTTGGTGCCATAACCAGGATTTTGTCGATTCTGCCTTTGAAAGTAAACATATGGGAGAGGAAGCGGTCATGTCTGACATTGAAATTGTATAAAGACTGTTTCCACGTGTGCCTGACATAAGATCATTTCCTTGTAAATCACGAACAAAGCATGTTTTCTCCCTAAATGCAACTTCCAGATCACCATCACAAAATTGACCGACTGAGAAGAGATTGTGACCAAGGCCTTCGACATAATATACACGACTAATTTCGATGTTCCCACTGATATAGTCCCCATACCCCATAATTGCAGTGAAATGATCATTCCCGAATCTGACAGTTCCAATAAACTTTGAGACAAAGTTTCTTAACAGTTTGAGATTGCCTGTCATGTGTCGGGAGCTTCCGCTATCAACAATCCAAAGAACGATTTGCACCACCTGCATCACATGAAAGAGACGACGATGGTACAATGTTAAGGGTGGAACCTAATGAAGTTGTGGGTTTCCTTGGGTTAGAAGCACACATGGTAACAATTTTAGGAATCCATTTAAAGTTATGTGTCCTTTGTAACCAACGTTGCCAATTCCAACTAGATTTAACCTTCTTTATATCAAATTCAGTAAGAGTTGGCATGATCCTAGAGGTTTTCTTCGCAACTACTGGGTTGACTATATCATTCTTAGAAACTACACAAGGCATAAGTCCTAGCACAGATTTTGAAGCATTAGTGGGCCTAGATTTTTTGCCTAATGTACGTTTCTTAAAACGAGATAAAAGAGAATGTGCAACACATTTAGAATGATCACCAGATAACATGCTATTACGACAAAACACACATGAAGCATCAACTTTTAAAACATTCAAAGGTTCAACATTTGTTACACAAAGATTAGGATTACAATTTGCCAAATCAGAATCTAAATCTAGTGCAGGATGAGTCTTATTCAAAGTCCTAGGGTGTTCTTCTACTTCAGAGGCTTTTAGTGTCTCTCTTCTACGTTGCAAAATCCTATTCTTCCTTTTCATTCGTTTATGCTTGGATCTGCTAACGCTATGAGTGGCAACTATTCCTGTAGAAGTGGAAGGATCCATGTTAGACTTCTTAGTGTATTGTGCTACATTTGTTATGTCTAATGAGTACATTCCTGGTGCAACTACTTTAGTGTTGACAGATTTTCCTTTTTCAAGCGCACGTATTTTCTCTTTCAACTCAATGATAATGTGCATCTTATCTTGAATTTCACTGTCGAGCTTTCTGTTAGAATAAAAATATTCATCACGACTCTTTTGCCAATAGTCTGTAACTTCTTGCAATTCTGCAATTTCATTTTAATATCTTGAAATTTGACTTTTTAATTCCTCATTTTCGTTTTGAAAAGTTGTGGAAATTTTAAGACTTTGTAATTCCAGTTCGAAATCAAGACTTTGGTTTTGACACCATTCAAGCTTTTTGTTGAGTTGGGAAATCTCATTTGAAAGTTTGTTTTGCACATCATCATTGTGTTTTCGGAGATTAACGTTTTCATCTTTTAATGTCTCAATTTGTTTAGATAACAACTCAATATCATCACAATGATCATCAACAAGCATCGAAGTACCAGATTCATAAAGAGAATTCATAACCACAGAAATAATATCAGCATTAAGAACATGTTCCAAGAGTCGATCAGCTTCTTTTTGTAAAAATTGATTTCGACGTTTTTGCTTTAAAATAGCTTGTTCAGTTGCTTGGAAAACATTCATCATAGAAGATACTTCTTTTTGAAGTTCCTGCTCCCAGTAGTTAGCACATAGACGCAAGTGTTGAGCAATAGGTAAAAACTATTTTTGAAACACTTCTCTCTTTTCTCTCCCATGATTAGTAGTAATAGTAAAAACCGTTATTTGAGTATTGCGTTCTATTGCTTCATCCAATCGTTCAAGATCTTCCTTAAACGTGTCAAAATACCGAAGTACAAGACAACGTGTAGGAAGAGCACTAGTACAGAATCTGGCATTGGCTACACTCAATATGTGTGACGAAATACATATAGTCACACATGATTTTTCGAGTGTGTGTGACTAAAGGTCGCGTGACCATAGGGTACCTATGGTCACATGTTCGAGTTCTTTTTAGTCTCGATTACAAAACAGTGACCAACACCTAAATATGTGTGACTAATCTGGTACAAATTTCGTTGGATTAAGCATTATTAGTGACCATAAACAATGTATAGTCACACAAAACGTTTTATTTTTATAAACTTAGTCACATACATTTAAGCATAAAGTGGCCAAAAGTGTGAATATGTGTGACCATATGGTGTTTAAAGTGAAGAAATGTGTGATTTGTGTGACTATTGATCATCCAATGGCCACATGAATTGTATGTTTGTGTGGCCGTTTGTAACATTTAGTCACACGAAGCATGCTACTTTTTGGAATTTAGTCACATACAATTAGGCATAAAGTGGCCAAAAGTGTGAATATGTGTGACCATATGGTGTTTAAAGTGAAGAAATTTGTGATTTTTGTGACTATTGATCATCCAATGGCCACATGAATTGTATGTTTGTGTGGCCGTT